>JBAMBO010003596.1:0-131248 GCA_037044535.1 Lordiphosa magnipectinata
ACAAGTACATCTTACTCAATACAAGTAACACATTAGATGCCTTGCCTCACAGGCGCTGCGTAGCTCAGAGGTCTAAGGCGTCGTTCCAACCGTGTTTTTCAGTCCAAGGACCCCGAGTTTAAATCTCCCCCAGAGTTAAGTAAAAAAAAAAAATATAAATTTGTGTTTAATGTGATATTTTTCAGAGACTTTACAAGACTGTTGATCACAACAGCATTGAATCAAAAACGCAAATCGAAATCGAAAGCATTGCGTCGCCAGTGAGCGAACAATGCCCACAGACGAATTCCTGTTTACTGACAAGAAAATTTTCACCATAGCGGAATCGTTCAACAAACAGAACGATAGAGTGTATGCTGTGTCATCAAAACAAGCTCCCGAACTCATTCCGAGACTTCAGAGAGGTCACCATCCGGCTTATGTGATGGTTTGGTGGGGAGTTGCCTATGATGGGTTCACCAAGCTCCATTATTGTGAAGAGCTTCATTTCTACGGATGATTGCCCTGCTGAGCCCAGACCTGAATCCATTGGGGTACAAACTGTGGTCCGTTATCGAGGCTATGGCTTGCTCTACTCGACACCCAAATATTAAGTCTTTGAAGCGCGCACTTGTCCGAGCAGTGGACAATTTCTCAATGCATGAGGTGCCACTGCGATCGATGAGTGACCAGAGACTCCTTCGGCGTTGCTGGAAGGCACAAGTTGGCCATTTCGAATAATTTGTTTTACGATTTGTAGCCATTGAGTGACCGAATAAAAAGTAGAAAAAAGATTTGAAAAATATTCATTCGTTTTCATTTCATGACCAAAAATCCTTGTACCAAAACAATTGCGAGTACTAGGTAATATGCACGAATACTGAGAGTGAAATCGTGGTTTGGTTTCATTTGAAAACCATGTTATAAACCGAACCGGTAGTTCCATGAACAACTGAACCGATGGTTAAATTTGCATCCCTATTTACAATAAAATCAATAACTAAAATTATAGAAAAATAGAGCAGGTTTTTATTTTAAATATGTTCTGGGAGTCGATCCGCTTATACTCCATGTAATGCCACCATCAAACCCGTTTAAACTTACAAGTTACAGTTAAAAGCAACAAGATTTTTACAATTTACTGAGTTTTTAAGTGTTGATGGAAAGAATTATATACGGGTGTGTTCCATAAAAATTCTAGAGATTTTGGTGTAAGCGCTTGCATTTCGAATTAAAACTGCTTGCCTTCATATGTGAAGTGCCACAAATATGCCCGGCTTCTAGATTAGATGACAAAACTTGAGCGTTTTGAAACCGACTGCTCAAGGCCAAGTAGATTTAATGCGTACGGTTTTACCGACCTATGATCTAAAGGTTGATTTTTAGAAGCTTTCGGATTTGATAAATAAAAAAATACATAAAATTCAAAAACATGTGTAAAATCTTGATTTGAGTTGATAGAACGATCTATATAATTTAATGTTTAAAGATGATTTCATGCAAGTGTTGACCGCGTCTGCGCCTCAAATGGTTCATACGCTGGGTCCAATTTTGGGGCATACATATCGTCCGTTATATGTTACGAATAAATTCTTCAATATTGGCTTCCAGCGCGTCAACTGTTGCGGGCTTGTCGCTATAGACATGAGCCTTAACAGAGCCCCACAAAAAATAGTGTAAAGGCGTTATAGGCACGATCTAGGCGGCCAATTGACCGGCCCCAAACGTGAAATAAACTGTTCACCGAACTCGCCTCTCAATTGGGCCATTGTTTCGCGTGCTGTGTGGCATGTGGCAGCGAATTGATGAAACCACATGTCAGCCAAGTCCAGCACTTCCATTTTGGGCAAAAAAAAGTTGGTAATCATCGCACGGTAGCGGTAACGTTCCTGCCTTCGTCATCTTTAAAAAAGTACGGTCCAATGATGCCACCGGCCCATAATCCACACCAATCAGTGCATTTTTCCGGATGCATTGATAGTTCTTGCAATGCTTCACACCAAATACGGCCATTTTGTTTGTTCACGTATCCGTTCAATTAGAAATGAGCTTCGTCGCTGAACACAATATTCCGATAAAGAAAGTGGATCTTCATCCAACTTTGCCAGCGCCCATTCACCAAAAGTTAGCCGTTGTGGTAGGTCGTGTGGCTTCAATTCTTGAACCAGCTGTATTTTAAAATTTGTTATACGCAAATCCTTCCGCAAAATTTTCCACGTAGTGGAGTAACAGAGAAATTGCTGCGAACTGCGGCGAATCGATAATTCACGGTCATTAACAACACTGGCGGATACAGCTGCAATATTTTCCTCTGTCCACACTCTACGTATGCGTATTGGGGTTTTAATGTCCAATAATGTAAATTTGATGCGAAATTTAGTCACAAGTTTCCGAATAGCCACCTTAGAAGGTCGCCCAAACTGACCATAAAATGGAAGAAGTTCACGATGCACCTTCTTAACCGAGCATGAATTTTCATAATAAAATTCAATAATCTGCAAGCGTTGTTCGTTTGTAAGTTGATTCACGGTCGAAAAATTTACAGTCAAGCTATTTAAGATTAAGAAAAAAAAAACTCTTCTTGAAAACAGGACACTCTTTTCACAATTCGAGCGTTGCAATGAGGCATCTTTAATGACCATTTTATTGCTGTTAATGATATTTTCATTCTGATTTTTGCAAATTTTCATAATAACTGGATATTTAAATCAAAATTTTTAAAAATCATTTAATTTGAAGCACTTTTTTTGGGTTTCAGTCCTCTATATGGACAAAATCTTATAGGCTAATCACACTGAGCACATCTTACATCTAACATCCAATATCCCAAGTTTAAATGCTTAACTACCATTTGCTAAGCCAACATTTTTAAACTTTTGCTTTGACAAATACTAAAAAATTCCGGCAAGGTAAATATTTATGTCTCAGGATGTTGGATGTTAGATGTGCTCAGTGTGACTAGCTTATTACGCCGTGCGCCTTCGGCTTGGAGTTTTCCGCTGCAACGATAATGGGTTCAGTTCCCGGAGCACTAATAAAAAATTTTTTCGATAATTTGTTGCACATTCTCAATGGAGCATGGGAGTCACTCAAATTAAATTTATATTATAAATTTGTAAGTAAATTAAAAACACTAATCAAAATTGAACAACTTTTCAAATGAATAACAAAAACTTAATTAAAATTAATTTAAAATAGAGGTTTTCAAGTTACTTAATGTTGCAACATTCATCAGCCACTTTGTGGCTATCAATCTATTACAGCTAAATTTGAAGCCATACGTCTCCAACTAGTTAATATCCATCCAGTAAAAAAATTGGAAAGGAGCGGGGTCAGCAAGGTAATCAACTTGATAAGAAACAAGCAAACTCAACTCATTTCTATGCAAAATGACAGCTTGAAGCTAGATTTTCATATCAACTTATTTAAATAAAAAATAAATTACGGAAACGATTCTCCCCTAATTGTGTCAAATTAATCACAAATCATCTCAAATATGATCACCCCCTTAGGCTGCATCATTTTACACTCCGAAACAGCATCAATTAGCCCAAGTGAATGCCATCCAATTTACAATTCAATTAACTTTCCAGCAAGAGCTGTCAACACATTTTCATCTTCGAATAGGTTAGCTTCATTAGCAAATTCTTAGCAAATTGCAGTGACCCGCCACAAGAAAAAAAAAGGCAAAACTGCAAACAATTCATACCCATCCTGTCCCCCCATCCCCACTACGATGGGCCAAAGTAATCAATTGCAACTGAGGCATTTCAGCGAACGCCAATGTCAGGCGTGCCATCCCTTAAAGACTCTGGCCGGCTGAAAGCTTTTGCAGTTCCCTGGCATTAAGTGTGGATTACTTAAATGCTTTTTAATTGAAATTTTTCCTAATTTCACTTTAGGGGGGATCAAGTGCAGCACCAGCACTAAGGCTACATAAACACAGACAGAGTAAAGAGACAAGGACAACGACAGCACGCTCTGGCGCCTGCTAACCCCCCCAACAAACCGGCTGCGGGGGAGTGGCAGTGGAAGGAGAAGGACTTTGGAGCTGAAAAAGGGAAGTTTTTGCTTGTCTAGCCAAAAACCTACAGCGCAAAAAGTGAAAGCCATAAAAACTACTGTAGCGCCAGCAGCGAAGGCAGCGAAGGCAACCAAGGCAGCAGCACATCATCAATTTCAATGCCGCGCGAGAGTCGCCAACTGGCAAAGACGCACTGTGGGGCATTTTCATAACAAAAAAACAATTTTTTTTGATTGAAACTTTAAATTAAAACCTTGCTTTAAAATAATATTTTTTAAATAATAATATCATCTTTCTCATTAAGATTGACTTCAGTTTGAATTTGGGTTATCTTTGCAATTCATTTCTACCTAAAGTTCTACATGTCAATAAGAAAGAATAAAGAACATATTTTTGTCACTTTTGATTATTAACTTACGATGTAGTGGATAAGTTTTTAGTTTTTATGTTACATTTTATGTTTGGATTGGTGTTAGATAATTGTTAGTTAGATGTTTTGGCAGGCTCAGATACGTCGTCTTGAAAGTTGCCAGTGGAAGATTCTCAGAAGTCTTCTTCTGGCTCTGACACCATTTATCCTTCTTTTGCGAAGTAGTTGCCTTGCCAGCCGATTTGGCTGTCCTCTGAGTCTCTCAATGTAGTCTGCAGATTGTTTGACAATAACGTCGCCTATCATTGGGACATTTAGTTCCTGTTCCAGCCTTCTCTTGCACATGTACCAGGGCGCTCTCGATAGCTGTACAGCTGACCATATCTTCTAGCTACCTATGTCTAATAGCACCCTTCGGTCACACCCATGGTCTTGCGTCAATCTGATTTCCTAGCGATGAGATAAAAATTACACCCCGGAAAATAAGAGATCTACGCTTACTGTCCCTTCCCAAATGTATACATACAATTGTGGAAACTTTGTCGAGTTTTCTGTCTACAGGGCGGTGTACACGGGTCGCCAAAAGATTCTTAACAGAGTCTGCTGAGCCTATGTTACTAACACGATAATACAATTTACTCTGTCGATAAACGTTTTAAAGAAACCTTGCCCTGCTCTGGCGCTGTTAAATATGCCCGCGAACTTATAAACAACAACACCTAGCAGGATTATGAATATAACATACTTAATGTGCTATTTTAATATTTTTTTGTTATTAAATGAAATCAATAATAAATTAATTGTTATCATTATGACTTTTGACAATCTGCAGTATTAGCGCAGTGAACGTTGTTAGCTGCCTCTTCAGATATCCTTAAAATTGTGTCTCGTCTCCAGGTTGTCTGAAATGAAAATTAAAAACTGGGTTATAATCTTGATGACATCTATACCATTCTGGTCTGAACCTCGAAAAAAATTTTGTGATTTAAATAAAGGGCCCAAAATCGAGTTTTAATTTTTCAATGGCCGCCATTTTGTCAAAAATCACAAGAATCACGAGAAATCGTGGCCGCCAGCACTACACCTTTTTTTTGAACCCCCCACTTTGACGGCCGAGAACTTTTTGAACAGATCTCGTATCGAAGCAGAGAAATTTTTATTGTTTACTTTAATCTGTTTGTAACACAAAAAAAAAAACAGAATTGGAAAAACTCTTAACGTTTTCAAATAAGATTTTTTTTTTTAAATGTCCAAAAACAGCCTCCGTATGGAGAATCCTCCTTTAAGTATTTAACAAAATTGCCTAAATGTCCCCCAAACCTAAGTACCAGCTTTTCAGTCTGTTGTTGCACTCAGAACTGAAAATGTACCGTTACAATGTTTTCCAAGAATATTGATTCTCGGATACCGGTATACCACAAAAAATTTAAAATATCGTTATCGGTTCTGGTTCTGAGTTTTAATCTGTTCTTTTTGGTATACGGTTACGGTTCTGTTACCGGTTTTATTCCCAAAAATTGGTCAAAGTTTATTTATTTAGTTTATAGTTTAACAATGTTCTGTTTAACTTTAAGAAGGCCTACTTAGGAACGACAATAAATTATCTTTCATTACAAACAAGGAGGAAAGAGATGAGAAAGTATGATAATGCAAGTTATAGTTTGAACAAAGGTTTCAAATGGGTTCGTAATGAGCGTAGTTTGTTAGGCAATGCTGAAAATAAATATGATAAAAATTTATAGTAACGCGTTGTGGGACAGCAAGACTTATATTAGATAACAAAGCGATAGAGTCGATTACTCCTGAGAGGAGTTTATGAATAAAAAGGACACCATGGCAAGTTCTGCGGTTCTTAAGAGATGGCAGGTTGATAAGGCCTAATCTGTCCTCGTAAGGAGGAAGAAGGATCCCAGTTTAAGCCTCGGAAAGCGAAAATTAAGAACTGCTTCTGAACCGATTCCAGTTGATCTTGATATTTTTGATAGTATGGAGACCAGAAACACGACCCATATTCAAGGATTGGTCTTACCAGGGAAACACACAGTTGATTAGTGACGTAGGGGTCATTAAATACCTTGGACCATCGTTTAATGAAACCGAGAACTCCCATTCCCTTGTTTCCGATGACCGCTATATGACTATTAAAACATAACTTGGGTACAAATTGTACACCCAAATCGTCCACTTTATAAATTCGTTCCAATGGGATGGTATCAATCATATAATCAAACTCATATGGTTGAATACGACTAACGGTCATACATATACACTTGCTGAGATTAAGAGGAAGCCTGTTAGCATCAGGTGTGAAGAGAGCTTAAATCGGATTGGAGGAGGAGAGGAGACGCCGGGTCATTATACGACAAACAAAGTTTTAGGTCATCGGCATACATCAATCCGTGCGAATGGGATAAAACCTGTGGGATATCATTTATGAATAGGTTAAATAGTAGTGGGCCTAAATGACTACCTTGGGGAACCCCAGATAGTACATTAATGAAGCTGGATAGTATAGATTTGAAACGAGCTCGTTGATATCGATCGATTAGATATGACTTGATCCAGTTGAGGAGGAGTGGAGGGAAGCCGAGCAAACACAATTTATGTACTAAAAGCTCATGATTGACGGAGTCAAAAGCCTTGCTGAAATCAGTATAAACTACATCAGTTTGCCGCTTATGGACAAATCCATTGTTTACAAGACTAGTAAATTCCAGTAAATTCGTAGATATAGAGCGATTCTTCATGAAACCTTTCTGAGATTTGGATATTACGGAGCGACAATAATGTTGTAGTTGGGAAGTCAGGATCTTTTCAAGAAGCTTTGGAATATCCGATAGTATCGATACACACCTGTATTTCGATATAATTGACTTTGGACCCTTCTTATTAATAGGAATAATATGGGATTCCTTCCAAAGACTAGGGAAATCTCCCAGTTCAATAGATAAGTTGAATAATTTTGCAAGCGGCACACATAGAGAGTCGGCACAAAGTTTTAACACACAGCTGGGCACTTTGTCAGGTCCGGAACTGAAAGAAGACTTGATAGATCAATTCTGTTTTTGCTCAATAGACGATTTAATGTATGTTCCAACATTATTTGATAAAAATAGTTTTAATATTTTTTTTTTTAAAGCTCTTAAAAATAATTTGTCTGACTATTCAGTTTTTTTGATTCAAAAATATCAAGTTATTGGTTCCGGATGTGGTTCTAAGTTTTAATCGATTCTTTTGGTATACTGTTTCCGATTTGATTCCCTCGTTTAGATATCTCATGCAGTTTGGTTATAATTTTTGCAGCGAAAAACACTCGGCCTGACCCACTGTGCTTCATCGTCGTTGCAGTCTGTCTCGTTTTTCACGACATTGTTGGTTCTCGTCTGAAGGCAAATCCTTGGTAAAAGCATTTAACATGGCAGTGCATTAGGCAAGTGGCGAACATCGAATGGAGAATGTCGACAAGCGAATGGGCGAGTGAGTGAGTTTGCCCACTTTCTTGGCAACTTTTATCGAGAGCAGCTTCTTCATATCTCTCTGCTGTGTGTTTGCTTTAGCGGCTTTGGATTTCAATTTAACGCCTGATATTTGCCTGCAGCAGCCGCAGCACACCCTCCGCATATATGCATAACCGTAATTTGTAGCTTCAACAGCAACTCATCAGAAAGGAATATAGAAATTCTTTTTCGCATGCACTTGCCAAGTGTCGCTCCAGCTCCAGCTCCCCGGCTCTGCGGCTGGCTGACTAACCGAGTGCCGTCATTAGCTTATCACAGCGTACCCATCTGGCTGCAGCCGAAAAAAGCAAAATTTTTGAGCCAGACTGCGAAAGTGCAACGACTTTTGCTTAAAGAGAGTAAGTCACCAGAGGGCAGCAGTGAGATGGTTCCTCTTGCCAACGGTTCGTTTTGTTTGCCCGTTGCCCGTTTGCCGGCTACAATTTTGCGCATCAGTTGTAATTCATACTTTCCTGCTCTCAACTCTTCCACTTCCAGGAAATTCGCCGGCAAGTTGAAATTAACATGCCGCTGCAACGATTTAGGATTGAAGAACCGTTCGTTTTCGTTCTGTTGTCTCCACACTTCACTTGCGCTCTGTGCCTTTGCCCAATTCTGTTTAATTAGCATGAGAAGTGGCCGCCACAGCTGCTTAAACACGACATTGGCCTTTTGCTTCCGTTGGCGGCGCATGCGCAATTAGCCAGAGCCAACGCCAGACGCCACGCCACGCCGCACCGCAAGCTGTTCAGTACAAGCCCGTGGGTAAGGCAACCCACCCGAAAAACTCCAGGTGGATATTGCTACCATTCCTTGACATTTTCATACTTTATATAATACAATGGACTTTATATTACTGCTTTCAGAAATCCTATAGTTTTGATCTCCTGAGAACATAAACGGAACCCGAAGTGGAATTCCTTTCCCCCATTCCAGTCTGTTTTGAACGCGCTTAAGTTGCACTTAGTCGATCAGATCATATCTGGCTGGGATGCAAGCCGGCTCTGAACCGATTCAAACCAAACCGATCAGCAATTTTGAGCTCATGATCCGAAAAGATAGCGGATCAATTTTTTAAGGGGTTATATACAGCTTAGTTTTTTTGAAAGTCGATTTTTTTTTATTTTTTGTTCGTAATGTACGTATAGTTGAGTACACACACAGAAAATTTCAAGTCGATCCGGCAATTATTTTCGAAGATACACTCAAATTTGTAAAGAATTATCAGGAAAATGTACAGTGCAGTTAAAATATTAAAGTCATTTATCTCAAAACTTTGTTTTCAAAGACGGTGACCACGATTTCTCGAAAACGGCTAAACCGATTGGTCTCAAAATTGGGTCAGTGCAGAACAGGTTGCGGCAAAACAAGCCAAGCGAAAAGGAGGATCAGGACTTCTGATACAGCTGCGGCTATAGCTGGTAAGGATGACCGGTTGTGTATAGGTTCGTGAGGAAAACTTTTAATGTGACTGTTTTAGTGACCTCTTTGAAAATCAATCATAGAAATAACTTAACTATAACTATAACTTTTTGAAACAAGACACACACACATACCACAAAGGAAGCTGGTCGACTGTACAGCTGTTTCTTGAACCTCCCGATTCAATCAGCAGCAGTTCAAACGCATCAATTGAGTTTGGCAGAGTTGCCCTGTGACGGTTTCACCCGGCTGTAGAAGCTCATTGAAATTCCAATTGGAGACAATCTTCTAAAACATATTTTTTAGAAATTAATCGAACGTTTTTCCTCTCTGATGAATATTTTTTTTATAGAATTTTCTTAGGCAAAAATTTGGGTGAAAAATTTATTATTTTTTTTTCGAGAAGCTGCCATTTTGTCAAAAATTTTATATTGCTTATTCCTTTGATTGATTTTCTGATTTTACAATTCTTTAACGAAATCTGTTAAGTTTTTTAATATTGGACGATTAAGTTCAGAGATATCGTGGTCACTGCAAAGAATCTTTTTGGAGTAGAGCCTCTGGAGATCAGCTTTAAAAATTATGTTAAAATAGGGTTAAAAGTTACCTTAATATGTGCACAAATTCTTACATTAATGAATTTTAAGGTCTCCTCAAGAAAAATTCTTGAAAAATGACTTTTTTCAAGCCAAGAAAAAGTTGACCGAACACATTCATTCAGCCGATTAGATGTTCAGCTGCATTAGATAGAAACAAAAGAATTCTCTAGATAGAAATCTTTAATAAAGGAAGAGAAATCAGCAGACATTTTGCTTCAATTGGTAGGGACTTCCAAGGCAACATTAGTGGAAATAACCCACACAAAAAACCCTAAAGTTGACATAAACATTTCTGTATGTGTGTGTATGTACCCAATTAGTCCGACTGTATTAGTGAGAGAGATTTTCTCCCTCAGTTTAGAATTTGCCATCTGTTACTATTTGCTCTTTCGCTTTTGCATTGGACTTACATGACTTACTTGACTTACTTTAATCTGAATGCAGGATTATTTGATTTTCAAGTAGGATCCGTACTTGACATAGGCTTTTTCGGACTGGTACACGAATTTAAGGATTTTCCCAATCCTTTCGAACTTGAAATTTCAAGCCGTAGATAGAGATCAAATCAATTTTTTTGATATTGATTTTAGCTCGCCTTTTTTCCCGTGTAGATTGGCCCCGCCTTACACTGTGCACTGAGCCTGGTTCCCGCAGCCGTCTTAGGGTACTTGACCGATAATGTGTCTTCTTTTGGGACTCCTTCGAAGCTGGTGGAAATGTAAATTCCTTTAGCCATTAGATCCCATTACTTGCACCCAACCGCACATACACACGCACACACATACACACATTTCGCGGGCAGAACCAGTTGGAAGCCCAATAAAGCCGCTCCAGGTTTCGCCTCGGATTGCAGCCAGCAACCAACCTAGACTATATATAGCAAATGCCAACTAAAAATAGCCACGTCTTAAATGATTTTTGCTCATTAGAGCGTGCGTGCTGCAGCCCATCTAGGCATTGATGGGAGCGGGGGAGGGGGTAAGCTGGGCACTGGGAGTAGTCGAAACAAAAAGTGACAACAACTAAAACAAAAGCACAGGCGCACTTGGGTCCACATTTTCAACATGACGCTGCGAATGCCAGGAACATAATAAAATCATGTAATGGACTGCGCATGAAAAACAATGCAAAAGCGTTGACAACATGACCATACCTATCCACACACACCCCTGCTCCCTGCTCCTTGGCTTGTTGTTACTATTTTGCAGCATAATGTAATAAAAATAGCATGCCAAGAATTGGCCAACCGGCCAGCCAGCCAGCCATGATGACGATCATGCCGATCGATAGTCGGCTGTCTGAAGATGGCAAAACAAAAGACTTTGGACACAAACTCACGCAGGCAATGCAACTGCAACCGTACAAAACCGCCTGCCAGGAATGCCAAGTATCGTGTGTTGAATGCATGCCAAGCATAGCCAATTCCACACCCCCCAGCCGCACCCGCACCCCCTCATTCTGTTAGACTGGTCGCCTTTAGGGCCGCAGCATTTAAAAAGCGAAAACTGCTGTGTGACATGAGCACGACCAAATCATGGCCTCGACTTTGCTCTCCGTCTAAGCGTAATTTTAGTCTTTCTTGGCCTCCAAAGTTTGTGGTCCAGCATGCTGCTGCCGCCTTTGGCACAGAGATACACGCGCCAGATACAGATGCGCTGCATATGGGCTGCTTTATGAGTTCCCCTTGGTCTAAGTGACATAAAACGGCGGCTAAACGATGTGCAGATAGTTACCAGGTTCTATAAATAAACATAAATATGTGGAGTCATCGCAGACTGGTCAGCTAATTAAAATGAAAGTTTCAGCATTAATTTTTTGGACTGCGAGGGCTGAACGAGAAGTTTTTCAGACCATTAAACTGAAATGGGATTGGGAAAAAAAACGAAAAATGTTTAAATGCAGCTTAAGAACACCTAAACTATTGTACCGATACTTCGCGAAATTCCCCACTTTTCTTTTCGAATAGTCTTGCAATAGCAAGACTTTATGCAATGTTTGGTTACGACGGAGAAAATAACATAGCATGAAATGGTTATATCAACTAATCTCGTCGTGTTCATCAAGAATTTATTTTCTGCATGCCGCGTTTAGTTTTCTCATTTCTACATGTGGCATGAAGAAACGCTACATGCCACGTGTTCAAATGAGAAAAGTAAACGCGGCATGTAGAAAAGCTATACAAATGTAATGGGTTGAAAATCCCGGTCAAACGTGTAGAAATCCTTTTCGTGTAGATTTTGCATTTTTCTTTCTCTCTGTACGCATTATCTCCGAGCAGAAGAGGTTCTACAATTAGCGTGTACACAAAAAAAATAATTGATATGAAATGGCACTCAATTCGACATTTTTTCATATAAATTGTACTCTCATATGACTAAGATTAAATTAATATCTTAGAAAATATCAATGCGATATTTTCGAACACATTATAAAAAAAAAAAAACTGCTCCGAGGAGGGATTGAACCCACGCCTCCCGCACCCCGGCTACACTATCATACTCTGTCACAGTTAATATAAGCACGCCCTCGCTTTCCGTGTTTCGAATTCCGAATTCGAATGAAATAAATTATATTGTTAAAAGTTCATATTAACCTGCGAATATCAATATGAACTTGAACTTTTTTTTCTCTGAGTGTAATTTACAAGGCCGAAATACGTTTCGTTTAGGATTGACGTTTCTACAAGCGACGTGTATCCAATTTTGTTTTCTCTGTGTATACTTTATGGGGTCGAAACGCTTCCTACCCTCTACAAGGGTAAGTTAAACGTTATGATGTCAATATTGCTTGCTTGTTTTAAGTATAAAAATTAAGTATCCAAAATTTTAGAAACCTGGGATAACATTATCTTGGTAGGAATTCGACTTGCCTTGATGCGTGGAATTTGACTCAGGCAGATTATATTCTATGACAAACAGAAGGCTTGACTCAGGCAGCAATCGACTCAGTTTTCCGCATGAGTTCTACCCTCAGCCCGATGTCAAAAGTCGGGCAATCCCGAATTTACTCAAGCCAAGTACGAGAATATTGACTGGAGTACGGGTATTTCAATCCCGATATTCTTTTCTTGATCCCGACTTTAGCTCAGGAGACCTTGACTTTAGCTCGATATAGGCACGATAGACAAGCAGCTATCTTCACATGTCGAAAGTGCTTTAACTGGTAGGAAATTCCAAGGCACCATAAATTCAAAAAACCCACACCACAAAAAGCCCCAATGTTGGCAGAAAATTTGTGTATGGGTGTGTACCCATTTAGCCTGACTGTACTAGTGAGCACTTGCTCTCGCTTTCTTTTCGCTTTGACCTTGGAATTCCGCACTAACGACAATTTCGAGTCTTGATCATATGATTTTCAAGTACATATCTGTACTTGATATGAGTATTATTCCAATCCCTTCGAACTTGTTTCAAGCAGAATCAAGTAAGCCTCGTACTTCAAATTTTAATCCGAAGGTCGGAATCAAATAATTTTTTTTGAGATTGATTTTAGCTCTCCCTTTTTTGTGTGTATTAGAATGAAACTTGTCACTATAGCTTAGTTTGTAGTTGCCGATCGTTACGGTGAGATAATTGATCTTTGTTAGAAAATCTAATAAGATGATTTTCAAACTTTGCGCTTAGCAGTTTTGATAGATTTCAAATTTAAATGGTAAGCTTAATCAGTCAGTATAGGTAAATTCATAATGATGTTATCATATCCAACGATGTTTGCACATGTACCGAATTTTCAATACATGCGGAAAAACTCGCTCCAACTGATCTTACTAGTTTTTGTTAATTAGAAATCCTTAAGAATAGAGGACACAAATCGGTTAATTTTCTGAGATTTTATTTACTAATCACTTGTTTTTATCCATTGGTATCTGTTTCTAAAACTCTATTGGAAACACTAAATTAAAAGCGTGAGTAGATGTGCTTTTATGATGGTGTCGCCAGTGGGAGAGAAATTATTTTTCGGCCACTTGTCTTCCATAAATTTAAAATCGATACTCTATTCAAAATGTTTTCATCTTCCTTCCTCTGACCCTTCAGCAAAACCTATGTTAACTCATGTGCTTCATGAAGCTCTCTTATGTTTCATTTTGATCCATCTTTAAAAATACGTGCGCACTTACATATCGAACACTTACAAATCAACACTAAATATCGATAAAAGACAACCACCAACAAACCCTGCATCGGATCAATCAGAATGAAGCAAAGACATGGATGAAAGAATTCATTGCACAATTAGGGCATAAAGCTTTGGCAATTGGGACTGTTCCTCTACATATTTTCTCTCGTTTTCAAGAACCTTGAAATCTTATAAAAACCAGATTGAAAAACCTTAAAATGAGCTTAGAAATCTTAAAAACAAGATTTATCATCTCGCAACTTATCAACCATCCTACAGCTTTCTGTAAAGCTTCAGTTGAAAATTGTTTTGATATTTATAGATTTATTAGGCTAAAAAAAACCAAAAAAAAATAAACAATTTTCGGTTGCAATGCAACCCTAAAGCGGTGAAGCGGTAAAGCGGTGGTGTTAGTGTTTCAGTGCGCAGAAGGTACAGAGCTCAAGTCCCAGTATCGGCGGATTAATAATTTACAATTTATATAAGTTTTTTCAGAAAGAAGAAAATGTTAATAACTAAAACAACTATCTAAACCAACCAAAATACACCACCCTTTTCCACCATCACCTAAAAATAAAAATCCTTTTTTTATATATTTTTTCCCCATATTAAAAAATGAGATTGTTTCATCTTAAACATCGTATAAACGATCTTAATTCAATATTGTTGGATTAAGATTTAAATTGGGAATATAATCTTGGGTTAAGATTATCTCGTCTCTGTCGAATTCTGACACCGTTTCTTCTCGTTTCAAGATTATAATCGGGCGTGTTCAGCAGAATAATTGATCCCTGAGCAGGTATCAGAAAAAAATGTTTTATCGAATAGTTTCTGCTGTTGGAGGGAGCAATATCACTTTAAAGTAGCGTACTATTTCTTTGATACATGCTCCTGTATCATGATATCTCAAATTGGCTATTATGATGCCGCATCTCTCGAGTTCAGTATTAAGATAATTGCAAATTCATACTTGATCAGGGAGCAAGTTGTTCTGCTGAACACGGCCATCATGGTTTTAGATTGATTTTTTTCTCAGTGTAGGGACAAGAGAAATTTAGTGATCATTCAATTTCTTTGACCATTGCTTTTAGGTCAAAGAACACTTGAAACCTTTTATCCCAGTGCAATATGGGAATCAAATTTGAGCTGATAATCAGCCCTCATAAGCACCAAACTAAGTTAAAGTTTTTGCTATGTTTTTGCAATTTCCAAGTATTTAAAATATGTAAGATTGTTTATTCTAATACTAATTTATAATAATTGTCAAATAAAGTGAAATTATTGGAAATGAGAATCAAGATTAGCATCAATTCAGAACAGATCTCTCTTTCACTTCATCAGTGATCATCATCAACATGACACTAACAAAAAAACCCCCCAGTAGTCCGTTCTCCCCAGATGAAAGTACTCAACAAAAAAAAAAACCCGCTGACTAAGGTTTACTTAAGCCCAAGAACTGAACCATTAGTCATCAGTCAGGTCAATTGCGGCCGGGATTCTGGCTGCTTTTTGCAACGCAATCCGCAGCGCTCTGGTCGACATTTATCTTGATTATCGACGCCAATGTAGATGCCAACATTCTCTGGGCTCGGTTCGGTTCTGTTCTGAGCGCGACATAATTTATGCAAGCGCAGGCAAAGTTATGCTGCTGCCCAGGGAGAAAGTGTGATTCACCTCATTGATCGCATCTGAACGGGCAAAAGTTCAAGCCAGTTCAGCATCATCTCGCCAGTATACTGCGAGTATTTTAGCGCATGTGTAGCAAATGCCAATTTAGAAAGTAAAAACAAATGATCAGCCGAAATAGCGCACTTTCATTCAGTTTTTAGAGCTCCAAAACGGTAATAAAGTGAGGGCAAGACGAGCCACTTGGTATGTATATTTAACAGGCAGTTGGCAGTCGACACGGGTTCAAGGTTTTCGGATTCTTTGTCCACTAACTTTTGGGGGTTTTGCTTGTGTTTTGTCTCCGTGCAGAGTTCAATGCACCCCCAAGAGCTTCTCACGCAATGTTTTAAGTTAGGGCTTAGTCTCTTCAGTCTTCTATCTACCAAAAAGTATGCTTGTGCGTGTGCGTGTGTGTGTGTGCGCCTGGGCTTCATTAACAAATTTTGATGTTCTGATAAATGATTAATGGGCCCACACTCTGGGATTCCGTCTAAGGTTACGGCATAGCCAAATAAGACCACAAAAACCAACAAACAAAAGTTGAGCAGAAACTTTCTCTGATTTACGATTTACTTTCTGTTTCGCCGTCTTGTAAACTGTCAGATTTTTTTATTTTAGAATAAAATGAATTTTCATTAGCTGTTTTTTTTTTGATTTTTTAATTTTTGCTACTGCATTTCGCCATTTCACTTTCGCTGCATTAAACATTTCCACTTGTTGCCAAATTGTTGGGCATTTAAAAATGATCTTTATAGGTTTTCGTACCCATTAATCATAGAGTAGCAGGGGTATGCTAAGCATTTCTGAATAGAGTCGGAATTTTTAGGGCACAACAAAAACTCTTGCATTAAAAAAGTTGTCTTTTTGTAATACATTAACGATTTAGCGAACGTTGTAAGCTAAGTATGCATTATAATCAGATATGGTTTGCCCGATTTTCAAAAATGTCTTCTGTCCAATGTGATTTCAAGATATTTATGGGCTGCTTTGTGCTCCATAAGTTGACTGTACAAGGACATTCCGGGGCAGGTGTTTGGGCTGGTGGAATGGGTCACGGACGCACACTTATCCGTATTTATTGGTATGTTCCATCTAGCAGCCCAGCTGATAAACCCTTTCAGTTACTCCTGGAGGGCATATGTAGCAGTAAAGATGCATTTGGAGCGGGCAAGTATGTTGTCATGAGCTGTGATGGGAAGCTCTTGACTAGAAGGTACAGTTGGGGAGAGATCTTCAAGAGCAGACCTTCGTGTCACACTCTATCAAAGATGTCAAGGTATGTTCCCACCACATACACTTAGAAAAAAAACCAAGAACTTTGTACTTGAATCAAATACAAACGGTGTCAACGGTGTACGGTAAGTAGAAAAATACTCGATTCAAGTACAAGATTCTTATATCAAGTAAGTTTTATTCAATCTCGAAATACTTGATTTAAGACTTTTTCGGAATATATTAAAAACATTTGGAGGTGTTTTTAAATCTTTTTGATCATACTTTTAGGTTGTAATGAACTTGAATACAACCCGATGTATTCTTAAAATAAGTGCAAAATATTCTTAATTGAAGTCTAATAAATTTTACCCAATACATTCCTGAAACAAAACCAAAGTTCATAAAATGTTCTTGGTTTAAGCCCATTAAATTCCAAAGCTATTTCCAATTTGGTCCTGAAAATATGCGTCTGTATTAAATCAAATAAGGCTGGAAAAATCCGAAGAAAATGAATTAACCAAAGACCAATATGGTACAGTAAACGTCAGAAATCTACCCTCACTCCATAACCAAAGTGTTACAGCCAGGAGAGAATTTTAAGAACAGATTCGATTTAAAATAATTCGCATTTTCCGTTGCACTCCCTTTGTAGCCAGCATTGTAAGTCTATTTTGTCCTCAATCCAAAATAATTTGTACTTAAAACTTACTTACTGTAAGTACAAAAAGTTTTTATTCATAAAGGTTTGTTCTCATTTTAATATAATTAAAGTGATTTTTGGACTTTAGAATGGTTCGTACGTAATTTAAGTAATTTAAGTTCATCCAAGAACAAAATATACTTTAAATTTTTTAGTACAAAACGGTATAAATTCTATCCCGTTCGAAGTTCGAACTAGATGTCTGCCAGTTGTTTTTTCTGTTGTTGTAGTTGTTTGGAAGTTCCATGGCTCAGTCGAAAACTGAACTGCAGATTGTACATCGAACATTCGTCGAAGAATACTACGCTCGAATGTCCTTCCAGGAGTGGATAGAAGGCTAACCAAGACAGGAGGATTATTCTGGCTTTCTTCCAGGGAAATGGCGCATGGGGTGATTCCTGAACCTCTAGAACAAGTTGTCACTCAGGAACAGATATCTGATATACAATGTCATTCTGGCTCTGGTATGGAGGTATATTCTACAGATCTACACAGAGAAAAAAAATATGCAAAAGCTACACGAAAATGTGGGATTTCTACACATTTTGACCGGGATTTTCACCCATAACGTTTGTGTAGCTTTTCTGCACGCAGCGTTTAGATATAGAAATCCTACATGTTACGTGTAGGTTTTCGGTACGAAACGTGTAGCTTTTTCATTTCAACACGTAGCGTGTAGCTTTTCTAGACGTCGCGTTTAGCTTTCTCATTTCAACACGTGGCGTGTAGCTTTTCTGCAGGCCGTGTTTAGCTTTCTTATTTCGAAACGCGGCGTGCAGAAAGCTGCACAAACGGTATGGGTTGAAAATCCGGTCAAAACGTGTAGAAAACACGACTGAAAACACGGTTGGAACGACGCCTTAGACGGCTGAGCTACGCAGCGCCAGTGAGGCAGGGCATCTAATGTAATACAAGTAATTGAGTAAGATGTACTTGTATTGAAAACATACACCAATTTTTGCTTGCTTGTAATTCTTAAGATCGAATTTAGTGGTCTCATCAATTCTATAGGGGAATGAAATGTAGCATTCAGCATTTGTAATTCTAAACGTTTGTGCAGAAAAAAGCTTCACGCCACCTATTGAAATGAGAAAGCTACACGTTTCGTGCAGAAAACCTACACGTCGCGTGTGGAGATCAGTTTTCTAAACGAAAAATGTAAGAATTCAGTACTGATTTAGGGCTACATTTTTCGTTTAGAATTTACACACGCGCGTGTAGAAAACCTACACGTTCGTGTGGTATTCAGATTGCTGCATGAAAAGTGTAAACGTTATTTGGAAATAATCTGATTTTCTAATTTCGTGTAGTTTTTGCATTTGCCCACGCAGCATTTAGCTTTTCTACACGAGGCGTTTAGATATTAAAAACCCTACACGATACGTGTAGCTTTCCTGCTCGTGGCGTGTAGCTTTCTGAATTCTTAATTTTGCGTGTGCAATTTAGCAGGGCGCAACACGTTTCGATTAGCTTTGACGTTTCTACACGCGCCCTGCAGCCAATTTTGTTTTCTCTGTGCATGTCATCGCGGCAAAGACTCATCTGAGCAAAATAAGCGTGGTTGAGGAGAAAATCCTAAGACGTTTTACCGGAGTCTAATGGTACCTTATAACAAGAGGCATCGAAAAGGTTGAAGATGTCATCAACAAGCAGCCCTCCAGTTACCTTGAAAAGTTGGTACACCCCCCAAACAAACTGGCGACTGGAAACTTGAGGTAAGTGTATGTGTGTGTAAGCTCCTCTATACTCGATACTCAGTATTCAATACAAAGTACTCGATACTCGACATTCAATACTCAATACTCAATATTCGATAATCGATACTCAGTACTCGATGCTTAGTACTCGATACTCAGCACTCATTACTCGGTACGCTGCACACACACAACCCACATATTACTACTCGCCGAGTACGACTACAAATGAGAGTCTGAATTATTTTTCAATATTTAATTTGGTCATACAGGCTTTGCTATCGGAGTTTTGCTTTTCTCGTTCGTTTTATACAATCATTTTGTTTAAAAATCATTTTATTTTATAACTTAATGTGATCGAGAATTCAACAGCACCTGTCAACAAAAAACCACGTGTTGTTATTGCTGACCAAGTTCGAGAAGTGGTCATTGAAAATTGTAAAAAAATTCATTGCTCTAGATTGGCGGTCATTTAATGCAATCAATGGTCCTGGATTTAATGAGCTGCCTCGGTCTCTTGTAGAAGTAGGAGTGAAGCTGGCTACCAAAAATTTTTATAATACGTCTTCAGAAGTAGATATATAAGGATATAAATATAACAAACAGTCAATATTCCGAAAGTGTAATTAACGTACAAATGGCAATGTACAAGTTAGCTAGTTTTTGAGAAGGAAGAATTTTGGACTAGTGAAAGATTTATCTTTCAAGAATTCCCAATTCTAGAAAAACTCGCATGACACATTTTATGCATCCCAGTATCCAGCGCGTCAAGCGAAAGTGGTTTTAGTTTGGCTAACTGAGTATTGGATATCCGAAGGCCCAATTTAAAATGGGATAATGTGTATGCCATATTGTTCCTACACTCTCAGCAAAACGACTTAACTTAAATGACACTGCGAAAATTATACAGATTACACGACTCACGTGTAATTATTAATAAATTCTAAAATAATATACAAACATCAGCCAAATCTGCTTGATTCTTGTTGTATTATTTAAATTATATTTAATTTATATTCTGCAAAAAATATATTGTGATGTAAAAAGAGGGGAAATTTAATTATTCATATATTCTTTTCAATACAGGAGTTTCTTTGATTGCAGGGTCGTTGTGCTCTACGATTAAATTTTTAAGACGATGCTACGAGTAGTACTCCGAAAATAATCACGAGTAGTAATCAGAAATACTCTTAATCATACGAACGATTACATGATTACCTAGTCCGCATCGTAGTACTCAAAAATGAATACTTTTTACCTGTAATCATACGATGCCGGAATCACTCGTGCAGCTCTCTAATATATATCATATATATCAGGGCTGTAAAAGAATGATTTATTTTTATTTTTAACTCACAATAATTTAACAAAAATTATAAAAAATATAGTTTTAATATAAAACAGTGCAAAATGTCGGAGCTAATGAGAGGTAATACTTCGCAAGAAGACATCAATGACGATTATGGGCCATCCACCTCTAAGAGCTGCAGAGCTAAGTCGGTTAAGAATGAAGGCGCTATACGTACCAGAAATCTGCTGCTTAAAACCTATTTTACAGTAAGCAATAAGGTATGAATGTGTGGCGTACGCAGGGTTAAGCACCCCCGAATATATATATATATTATAACCTTAATTCAATATCTAAATAGACTAATGAATCAGAATTGAAAACACCGGATGCAAAATTGAAAATTTCAGCGAAATGCAACATTTGTGGAAAGGTGTTGTCCGGAACGATAAGCGTTACTTCAAATTTTCCTCGCCATTTACGAACGCAACATAATGACAAATACAAGGAGTACGAGGCTATAAGACAGGAAGCGAAATTAGCACCAACAAAACAAAGCCAATTTGATAAACTTGTGCTTGTCCACAAATAAAATGAATGTTTGTATTGGAACTGAAGCTGAGATTCTTAATATAACAAAGAACGCTGTCCTACAAATGTCTCTCGAATGAAACACAGCTATGAGCAGTGAGGATTCTAATATTGCGGCATCATGAAGTGCAATTATTTATATTAAAGGCTTTTATATTTTTAGACACTTCTGAAGAAACATTGAGTGCCCGCATATCGCCAGCCGAATCAGAGTTTTCGGCATATTTGTCCGACTCGGCAAAGTCGTTAGATGCTAATATAAAATGATAGTACTCTATGGGGTCTAACTTGCTTCCTTCTGTCTGTTACATGCATTTGCCCGAAATTAGTAATCTCTTTTTACTCTGCGAGTAAAGGGTATAAAATATTCTCATAATAAAAACAAAACATGCGCTTTAAGTTAAGTCAATTCTGTTTTAAATCAAATGAATGAACATACAAATTTTCTAATTCAGTTGAATTGAAACAAAATCAATTCCATTCTTTTTTTTTTGTAAGTGAATTAAATCAAAACCAATTCAATTCAAAATTAAATCATTCGTTTACAGCCCTGATATATATACAGCCATGCTCCCACTTTCTCATCCGCAACTATTTTGCGATTTGAAACCGGCTTTTGGACCAAATTTGATCGAAAAATCGCACAACTTTTACGAAAGTGAAAGTGGAAACATGGCTAATAACACAAGGCAACAAAATTAGTCTTCTAGATGATTCTAGATGATTTTCGTGTGCTGAACACGAATCTGTTTTCGGAAATGGTGCATCTCGTCGAAACTTTCAGTAATTTGAGCTTAACGTTTCTGAGCGTTTTGTGGGAAACGTATACTTTTGTTTTAATTTTTTGGATATTATCGTAAATAACTATTTCTTAACTGTAAAATAAGCTATCCCAAACGTTTCTACTTTTTTTTAATAAAGATATACCATTTTATGTAATTGTATACGATTTCACAAAAAATAGTAAATATATTGTGTCTGCCCCAAAGTATGCAATGGGTGCTGTTGAAAATGTTCATTGAAGTTCAATACAAATTACTAGCCTGTTGTACTGTTTTTTCAAGGCATAGAATGCGCAGTAGACAAATTTGGTATTTTATTATATGTATTCCAAATGGTATAGCTTCGCTAATAATAATCGTACAATACTTTGGAATAGTTTCATTCAAAGTTAAGAAATAGTAACTTACGATAATATCAAAAAAAGTCAATACAAAAGTAAATGTTCTTCACAAAACGCGTCTAAAAAATGTAAAAAAAAAAACATTTTTTGCAACTTTAAGCTCAAATTACTAAAAATCTCGCCGTGATGGACCATTTCTGAAAACAGACCCTTACAACCCTTCAATATACTGGACCTTGTTGCCTAGTGTAATATTCAATTTTTTTTTAGGACGAACGACCTTTCGGAGGATATTGACTGCGTTAAGTCTCGATTCGATAAGGACCAGAGACCACAAAGGTAAAATATGCTTAGAGACAGAGAGGAACAAAGACGATGACTATCAACCACAGTGTCTCACCCTTACTTTCTGCATGCGCTCATACTGTCAACTTTACATACTGTTAATGCTCTGTTAATTAACGGGTATTTCAAAGTCGATCAGGACCCAACTTCAACTTACGCTCTCGCTTCATTTTTGGGCAATGGCCTAACCAAATATCCACCGAAGAACCGGTGACATCAAAGACATTTTGTTTTATTATTGTCTGCATATGCAAATGACTTTCACTTCACTTTCGTTCGTTAGTCGCGCTATTCATTCTTATTCTAATCTACGTTGAAAGTCAATCAGTGAAAGGTAGCTAAAGATTTTGGTTTATCGTACGACCACGCCTCTGTGCGGAAATTCTTTTGTTGGTGCGCAATTAAAATGATTTGAACATTTTTTGGGCAAAACAAACTTGTTTGCCACGACAATTAATTTGGCATAATGTTTATTACAGCCCGTTTGCCGTGCAATTTGCATAACATCCAAATTAAAATAGTCGTAGACGGAGGCAGATAGTGGCTGATGCTGCTCCACCTCCTACTCGAGTGAAGAGCATGTGCAATTAAATTTGCTGACGTTGTCTTCTGCGCTTTGTCTCTTCCTGGCTTAAAAAGCTTTCAATCAATGCCAAAATTTGCCATTTGATTTCACTTGATTGATGTGCAAACACACACAAAACTGCACGAGGAGGAAAAGAATATTTTGTAGCCTCGGCTGCTAATTAGTGGCCATGCTGGAGTGGGGGAGGGAGGAGTGCATGCCTGCCTAGAAAGCTGTCCTCCGAAATGGCATTTGTGTGCTAAAATTGACACCTTTACGCAGTGCTGGGCACGCAGCTCATCAAAGTTCCTGCGAGTCGTTCCTTGTGTTGTTGTTGTTGTGGTTGTTGCTGCTGATGAGTTGGCAAAATCTGCACTTGCCACTGCAGCAGCTGCTGCCGGCAACAATCATGTGGCATTGTTGTTGTTAGTTCTAATCGATTTCTCTAACAAACAGGCGGCCGTGACAAACAAATCGACTCTCACTGGGTGAGTCCCAGCGGCAACTGCAGCAGCAGCAACAGCAAGTGCAACAAGTGGAAGTTCAACATGTGGCCGCTTTTGAAATTCCAAAACTTTTATGCGTTTCTTTTCACGGCTTTTCAAGTGGGTGCAGCCTGCTACAACAACAGCAACAACAATAAACAACACTGTGTTTATGTACATGTGTTTTTGTGCGTTTTTATTAATCATTTGTTCTAAGAATTTACTGCATTTTTATTGAGACTAACCCAAAGGCTATGCAACCTGGGGCGGTTGCTTCTCCTTGGACTGTGACTGCAACTCTCTTTCTCTGTTTGGGCCCGATGTGCTAAACTTAACAACAAACAGGTTGGCTTTGCCCCTCGCTGTTGTTGTTGGTGTTGTTTGCCAAATTTAAATACAAGATAAAATAGTGTTAACACTCCGAAGATGAGATGCTCTATGCGTACCACCAAACCATAAGAGATCGAAAGCTGAGTTTCACAGTGGCCTTATCTTATGCTGAAAGTGAGTACTAAAATTCGGCTCTGAAAGTTTATGTAGGGAAATGTGGAAAATTCGCGGAAAACTGTTTTAAGAAATTTTTTTGTTTATCATCCAATCAGGCTCAAACTCATTTTCAAAGATGAATACCTGGGGCGCCCAAGCCTATTCCGCAAGCCACACACTTGTTATTGCTTTGCGCAAGCAGCGCATAAAGCAGCGTTGGCCAACGAGAGCGAGGCCAAAAAGTGAGAGTGTATTGGTAGCTAGCCAGCGACTGAAAGGCTGTTTGCTCTCTTCTCCTCAGCTTCGGCATGCGTTCGGCTCGTGTATGTGTAAATAGCGAAATGTCTTCGCCCCCGGGGTGGTCCGGTGACCATCGCTGACATAAGGCAACTACAACAGTGCCGGCCAAATGGAGAGGACAAAAAAATGTGCTTGTGTTGGTGAGTAAGAGAGCTCTCTCCAGACTACCCAGCCCATGATACAATTAGACAAGGTAGTCCGCTCGGAAAGTGCTCGCTCTCGTTCTGGTCCCCTATTGTCAGTTCGTTGCCGACAGTCATAGCGTAAGCATTGATGCGCACGAATTTTTTTCGATTATTGTGCCTTAACCCTTGTGTAAAATTGAGTATTTATTTTAGAGTTAAGTATTTAAACAAAAGCTATGGCTGACCTGGTCTGAACTACAATTCATATGCGTGCTCTCCTCTTTTTCTTTCCGAGCTAAGGTCTGCAACAACAATTTCGTCTCCGACAAACTCGAGCGCAACAAAGAATGTTGCTTACGCGCTAAATTTGCAAAAAACGAGAGCGTAAGTTAAAGTCGGCTCTAACCGACTTCGATATACCCGTTACTCATGCATAGGAATGTTTAATAGCCATCCTGTGTGCCTGAGGTGAGACAGCCGGAAAGTAAGCAACATTTTTTAACTCGGCTATTTATCATCCGATCTTGATGAAAATTGGAGGGCTTATAGATGTTGCGAATATAAACTTCAGTTTTCAATTTGAGATCGATATCTCAAAAATTGTGGGAGTTATTCAACATTTTTTATTGTGGGGGCGGGGGTGGGCTTGGCAAAAATTTGAAAGAAACTTGATCTGCGTGCAGACAATAGGAGTCTACATTTCAAAATTGGTTGCTCTAGCTCTTCTAGTCTCTGAGATCTAGGTGTTCATACAGACAGACGGACGGACGGACAGACGGACAGACGGACATGGCTATATCGACTCGGCTGTTGATGCTGATGCTGATCACGAATATATATACTTTATATGGTCGGAAATGATTCCTTCTGCCTGTTACATACATTTGCACGACTTTAGTATACCCTTTTACTCTACGAGTAACGGGTATAACAATTGCTAGAAATAGCTAAAAAATAAAAAAAACGAGAAGGCCAAGCTAACTTCGTCTGTGCCGAAGTTTTTATACCCTTGCAAAAGCTGTTTTTGAAATGACAGAGTTTAGAACGCTTAGATAAAAATCAAAAACTTTTGTAACTAAAATCCATTTTCCGTCAGATGAACGTCTGATTTCGACCACATTTCGCGAATCTTTTTGAAAACATATCAAATTAACAATCGCCAAGTTTAAGAACGACAAAATTTAAAACAAAAAAGTTTATCTCACTAAGACTCATTTTCCGACCGATAAGTCCTATGGCAGCCTGAAGATATAGTCATCTGATTTCGACCAAATTTTTCAAATTAGTTTGAAAGCGTTTAATATTAATAATCACCGACCTTAAGAACGATTTACTTGAAAAAAAATATTTTTTTTTCACTAAGACCCATTTTCCGACCAATCGGTCCTATGGAAGCTATAAGATATAGTCATCCGATTTTGACCAAAGTTTGCAAATCTGTTTGAAAGCATATAATATTATTAAGGGACGAGTTTGAGGACGCTAACAGTGAAACCAAAAAAGTTTTTCTCAGTAAGACCCATTTTCCGACCGATCGGTCCTATGGCAGCTATAAGATATGGTCATCCGATATTGACCAAAGTTTGCAAATCTCTTTGAAAACATATAATATTAATAATGACCGTGTTTGGGAACGCTAACATTAAGAACAAAAAAGTTTTTCTCACTAAGACCCATTTTTTGACCGATGGCTCCTATGGCAGCTATAAGATATAGTCATCCGATCCGGTCGGTTCCGACATATTAGCAGCGTGCAGTAAAAAGAAGACTCTGTGCAAAATTTCAGCTCGATAGCTTTAAAACTGAGAGACTAGTTTGCGTAGAAACAGACGGACAGACAGACGGACAGACAGACGGACAGACAGACGGACAGACAGACGGACAGACAGACAGACAGACGGACGGACAAAGCTCAATCGACTCAGCTCGTCGCCCTGATCAAGAATATATATAGTTTATGGGGTCGGAAATGAATATTTCTATGCGTTGCAAACTTCTGGGCAAAATTATAATACCCTTTGCAAGGGTATAAAAATGGCTAAAAAAAGATGCTAAAAGTCAAAACTTAAAAAAATTATTGATTTTAGAACTAAAATCTAACAAAAAATTATACAAAAACACTTTTTAAGCAGCAAAGACTAAAATAATGTTTATGCTGCGTTTAATAGTGAATGAAATCCCTTAACTTTATTTTAACCTTAAGCCATGGAAAAAAACCTGAACTGACATACCACTCGGTTTGATCCGAACAACGAAATAAAATGCTTTAGCTAAATAATATGCACTTTGTGAGCACTTACAATTGCTTAATCCATAAATGAAGCACACCAGCAATTGTCCTTTTTATACCCGTTACTCGTAGAGTAAAAGGGTATACTAAAGTCGTGCAAATGTATGTAACAGGCAGAAGGAATCATTTCCGACCATATAAAGTATATATATTCGTGATCAGCATCAACAGCCGAGTCGATATAGCCATGTCCGTCTGTCCGTCTGTCCGTCCGTCCGTCTGTCTGTATGAACACCTAGATCTCAGAGACTAGAAGAGCTAGAGCAACCAATTTTGAAATGTAGACTCCTATTGTCTGCACGCAGATCAAGTTTATTTCAAATTTTTGCCACGCCCACCCCCGCCCCCACAATAAAAAATGTTGAATATCTCGAAAATTCGATATCGATCTCAAATTTAAAATGTACATTTATATTCGCAACATCTATAAGCCCTGAAATTTTCATCAAGATCGGATGATAAATAGCCGAGTTAAAAAAATGTTGCATACTTTTCGGCTGACCCACCTCAGGCACACAGGAAGGCTATTAAACATTTGTTTTCATGAGTAACGGGTATATCGAAGTCGGTTAGAGCCGACTTTAACTTACGCTCTCGTTTCAACTCATAACGTGTTACCCTCCCAAAAAATAGTGTATATCGATAGCAACCAGAATTGTCACCAACTCTTTAATTTAAATTTACAAAGACCTTATTTACTCTATAAATCCATCTAGTGGAGCTGAAAATCGTCAAAAGGACATGAGAAAAGGACATTATAATAGCAAAGTTAGGAGAATATGATAATATCCATTCCAAATAGATATTAGAAGATCTGTTTCTTTTTTCTGAGTGTTTAACATCTTATTTAACGTCTTCAGGTTCAACATTTTGAATGGACCACAGTAGTGTTAGAAGTGAAATCAGCCCTGATTTGAAATAGGAGGTTTTGAAAAACGGCGTTAGTTATAGGATTTTTCGTCATTTAAAAACTGGCAGGGCGTTCTTTATTAGGCATGAAAAATTAATAAAATCACTCATAAACTGAAGGTATTTTTGATGACTATGGCATAATTCATTTCTGCTCATCTTACATCTAAGGCCTTGTGCTAAAGGGAAGTTTCGCTTTCAAAAGAAATTATTAGTCATTATTTTGCACTACGACTCAAAAGTAATGAAATAGCTAAAAATAGCTAAACATAATTTTTAAAATTGCCAGATTTGTGGCTAATTGCATTTTTTAAAATTTAATAGCATTTCCACTTTCAAAATTGCAAGATCTAGCAACTAAATAGCTAAAATGGAAGCACTGCTTACGCGTAGTCAGAGCTCGCCTCGCTCCCAGTGCCCACACACACAAACAAAAATCGCGTTTCTCTTTCTACTTCTTGTTGTTGTTGTTCTTGTTTGAGTTGGATCTTCTGCAATTGTATTTGTTTTCACGCGCCCGTATGCTCATTCTGGGCACCCCTGATGTTTATGAAAGTTCAACAAAAACTGCATACCAATCTTCCGGAAAATTCATTGGTCAAGGTTGTAAGGGCGAAATTTTAGTTGCCAGCGATTAGCTCCAAACTCATTCTCAAAGTTACACATAATAAAATATAAAATCGAGAAAGGAAAGCTAACTTCGTCTGTGCCGAAGTTTTAATACACTTGAAAAAGCTCGCTGCAAAGGTTAGCGATTTCGACCAAACTTCGTAAATCAGTTTGAAAACATTTAATTTTAATAATGACCGAGTTTAAGAACCGTAACATTAAATACAAACAAGTTTTTCTCACAAAAACCCATTTTTCGAATGATCATCTCTATGGCAGCTACAAGAAGTAGTCATCCAATCCAGGCGGTTCCGTCATATTAGCAGCGTGCAGCCAATAGAAGACTCTGTGCAAAATTTCAGCTTGATGGCTTAAAAACTGAGGTACTAGTTTGCGTAGAAACAGACAGACGGACGGGCGGACAGACAGACGGACAAACAGACGGACAGACAGACGGACAGACAGACGGACAGACAGACGGACGGACAAAGCTCAATCGACTCAGCTCGTCATGCTGATCAAGAATATATATTCTTTATGTGGTCGGAGATGATTTCTTCTATGCGTTGGAAACTCCTGGGCAAAATTATAATACATTTTTCAAGTGTATAAAAAGGTGACTTTCAAATTTTTTTGAAAAATTTACCCTCAAAGTCGGAAAACTTGCGGAAAACTGTTGGATGAAATATGTATATGGTATTTAGTGATCTGTTTTTGAATTTAGTCAAAGTTTGCATCTTGCTGGATCATGGTCAATGGTTAGTTATATTTTTAATATAATCAACACAAATCAACAGATATTAATTACAACATTTTGGAATAGCAATGGGGTGTGTCCGTACAACTGTCGCTGTTTCGAGAATGACCAAATTCTCTCATCAGCGAACTTTGTGTTTGCTGTTCACGATTCAAACAACCTACCAGTTGGTATTTATGCTACTTTAGTAGGTAGGATAAAGACATAGAAATTCCAATTTTGTAAATTCGCAGCCTGAATTTTGGTAATGGTTTTTTGCGGGTGTTTGTTTACCAATTTGAAACTTTTTTGCTTATCAACCGGTCAGGTTCCCTCATTTTCCAAGATCTGTATGAAATTTCATCCCCTTGGTGGAAAATGAGAGGACAAATTTCATGAGCAAAGTTTCAGTTTCGGAGCGATTAACTTCAAACGCATTTTCAAAGCAGACTTTCAAATTTTAGATAATCTCCCCCAAACTCGGGAAATGTGCAGAAAACTATGAAACTCTTTTGTTTTTTATCCGATGAGGTTCGGTGGAAAATGGATGGTTAAGGTTATTTGGGCGAGAGATTAGTTTCCGAGCGATTAGCTCCTGCCTCATTTTCGTAGCTAAATATGGAATACGTGACTTTCTTATTTGAATATCTACACGCAAAGTCGAGAAATAAGCGTAAAACTGTTGTATGAAACGATTAACAGCAAACCTATTCTTAAAGCTTCACATAGCAAAATATTACCAATCACATTTTCGCCCAATTACCTTGAAAATGAGTTTTCAAAGTTACACATACATGGAATAAGAGATTTAAAAATCTACATACACAAATGCGAGCGGGTGTGAACTAGTAATATATATTCCGCTTCAGACATGAGGCTTGCATTGGTGCATTTAGTCAAATCGACTTTCAAAATAATTTTGCGGCTTAAAGCTGGGTTAGGACTAAATTTGATATCACAATGTGACTGTTTTGAGACCTTTGGATTATTAATCTTAGAACTTTTTATCAGGCTCTAGGTCAATATGTTATGATTTTCATCATAACGTTTCTAAAACAAGACACGCACGATACCACAAAGAAGGCTGGTTGATCGTATAGCTATTTCATAAACTTCCAACGGTTCAATCATCAGCGATCTTTTGCCCAACTTCAATGAGTTGGCAGAGGCTACCTTACGCTAGAACTGCTAAGACCGCTTGGGAATCTAAGTCAGACTTGTAGCAAAAATTCTGACAAACAGTAGCAACCGCCAAGTCACAGAAGCTTTGTATATGTGTTTGTGCATGCCCCGTAAAATAATATAATCTTAAAAATAAAATATGTATTCTCTTATTTTTAGTGTCAAAACAAAAAATAGTGTGTGATTATTCACAGTAATTCACCTTCGATTCACTGTAAAATCAGGGGCCGACAATGTGAGCAGAGAAGTTGTCACATGAACCGAAAATATTCATTTACATTTATGGAAAACGGGCGAAGAGCTCACAAAATCTTCTTTTTTTGCTATGATTTTTTTGCACGGTCGCTGCCGAACCAGCAAGCAGAGCATTATACATACAATTAACAAGGTATGGCCAGCAGCCTAGCATTGCATGGTGAGAGTTTGAAGAGCACTGAAGAATTGCAAGCTGAGCAGAGAGCACACTGATTGCTGACCACACCTTTATGAGTTGTTTCATCAAGCATTGGCAAAAATATAGAGCTTTAAAGCTCGTTGGTTGAATGTGCTTTACACACTGACAATGTTTCTCTGTGTTCTCTGCTCCCATTGCCGACCTCTTCAGAAGAAAAAACTTATGAAAAACTCTTCGATTTTCTTACTTATCTGTTTCAAATATATTAAAGTACTTCAAAACTAAGCAAACATCAGACTACATTTCCAAGTTATCTTACCCGCTGGATAGGGTATATGTGGATTCTCCCAGATTGGTCATTTGCTGCAGCTGTTTGCGCTGCAATTTGGGTCATTTGAGTCATATGCATAAAATTCTATGCGGCAACTTCCCACAATTGCGTTTCCCAGCGCATTCGATTGATACGTGTATGTACGTATGTACATTGGGTGCCCTCCACCAAGAGGTTTTATTATCCATAAAGCAAGGCTCATCAGCATAAACAGGAAATAAAGACTATATATCAAATTGGTTGTGGCAACAAATTTGCAGCTTGTTGCTGTCAGCGACTCTCCACTCGCAGCACAGCTTCTCGGTTATCAGATATATGCCACACGGGGCAGAAAGATGTTTCTAATTTATGTGCAGCAACAACAACAACAACAACAAGAACAACCACGTTACATCTTATCAACAACTAAATGACATTGCCGGACCCGAGCAGCCGCTTAAGTTACAAACACGCAAAATTTCCAACTCTCAAGTGCTGTTAAGCAGGGTCGCCGTCAGGCCTAAGCCTGCCTAGGAAGTGGACACGACGCCGACATTGACACTGAGAATTTAAATTGTGGCGCTCGCATATCGAATTGTGGAATTGTAACTGAGCCGGTAAGACAAGTTTCGCGAATTGCATCAGTTCAAATATGATGTAATGTACATACATACACACATGCGTACAAAACCAGCCCAGAAAGAGTCCTGGAGTCCATTTTCAACAAATGCAACTGCAACAGCTAAAAATAGATACGAAAATGTTGCCACACTGGTTGCCACATGGCACCTTGGGCTTAGACTGAAAAATTTAAAGACAAATGTGTCAAATTTGATTTTCTGGAAACAGGACCACATCATGGTGATAAGATTCTACATTGTTATCTTCTGAAGCGTTCTGTTGGGTTGAGTTAGGTTGCACCGCTTGACACACAGAAACAATAAATATACAGAACTACACAGAGGTAAAAATGCGAGAACATTAGACGTTGTCAAAATCAGTGTAAGAACGGGTTTTCTCATTTGTAGTACAATGTTCTCATTTGAAGAACAATTTTTCTCCGATCGAGTTGAAGTTTCTTCATTATAAAACCTTGCATACACTGTGAAGAATCACAATTTGCATGACTCATAGAATACGAGTAAGAGCATAAGTTAGACGTTAGGCAAATCAAGCCATCAAAAGACTAGATCTAGCTCAAATGGTTCCGAAGAACCAATGTAGGTTTTTCCAGCCCTGCCACGCTAAAAACTTATCTGTTGCTGAGGAACATTCGTTTTCATTTTGAAGAACAAAAAGAGGGATACGGCGACCTGGATGCAGAAGGCCTGGGCTTGGAGATCAGTTTGCCGCCATGACGGAGTTCATCGCCCTTGTAAAAACTTACTAATAATTCGTAATTAAGAAGCGGGAGACTTCTCGAACTGTGGCGGCATTCCCAGCACCGCTGGAGTCTTGTCTATTTCCAAAAAATTCGTGGCACGATCCCAAGCTCAGCCACTGGATTTTAAAATGTGGTTGATAATGATGGTACGTTTTAACAAATCAGTCAGTCAGTGGCTGTATGTGATGCCCAGTAATGCAATAGCGTGGAAATCTTAACTGCACGGTTTGCCGAAGGAAGTCTGACTCAACAGAAGTCGCTCGCAATGATAAGGAAGAAGCCACTTGCATAAGAGCGCAGCGCCACCATAAGATTGCTCTCTGACAACAATCCATGAGTCCTGTTAACAATCAAAATCATAATAAATTGAATCGCTACTGAAGTTAAGGTTTTACCTGTTACTTAGCGAAGATATTTGATCTCTAATCCTAGCAAGAATTATTTGACATGCTGAGTTTGTTAACCGGAATCGTTGAACAAATTTGGCATCATCCAGATCAGTAAAATAAATATACTCTCCCTGTATTCTCTCGCATTATGTATTCGTTGCTCCGTCTTGGGTTATGTAGGTATAACCACCACCATGTTAAGCCATTGTGGTAATACCGTTCCTGGTGCTGGCCGTGCGAGTGGATAATATTTTCATTATGGTGCACACGTATCAGAGGTTGGATCACTATCGGTATACCACATTGCATGAGGCAATTTGTGGTTCCATTGGCCAGCTGGATCCTTCGATTTTGCAGACGGCGGGCAGTGAGTTTGCCTGCTTTGCCATTGGTGCCACTTCGGATATGGCGGGTACAAATATACATAGGTACAAATTTTGTATACCTTTTACCTTACCTCGGTATTTTCAAATTCGAGTACCTTTTACCTTACCTAGGTCTTAATTTTCATTCACCTTGGCAATAGGTAAGGTACTAGGTACTTTTCGTAAGTGAAATTTTTTTTGCGGCCAAGTATTGATATCAATAGTTCTATTGATTTTCGGATCACACTTAATTTGAGGCTCTTGCACTCATTTCCACGAATATCTAAAAAAACACAGACTACCGCTCGACAATGTTGCATTGTGAAATTTTTGCAGAAGTTTTACCAGCATTGTCTCGTAAAAATTTAACTTTATTATTGTTAACAATGACTGATTAGTTACTAAATAATGATGGTATTAAATTTACCGCTGATCTTGAATGGAACATTTTTCAACCCTAATGGCAAATGTCGACTTAGTGTCAACAAAACTGTTAAGTTTGATTTAAAATCTACTGGAAATTCACACAAGCATTTGAAGGTGAGGAGCTACACAAATACATATTATTATTATCATTTATTAATCTTTTTCATAATGCTAAAGTAAACATAGTTACTTAAAATACTAGCATTAGTCACAAATATACATACACAAAAATTTGAATACTTACAAACATACACACATATTTGTGTACATATGACCAATAGTTTTTCTTCCTACGAATCAATGAAAGCCAAAGTATCTTAAGTTTCCCATAACTCAACTAAGGAATCAGCAGGAGATACATTCAAGTATCCTACTATCTTGAATTCCAACCATTACCAAATTCATTATAGCAAAAGTAACTAAATTATTTTATTACAGCTAAATGAAGAGGGATGTGGTCGTTCTGCCATGTTAAAAAGAAAAGTTTCAATAAGAAAAATGTCGCCAATATTTTTGAAAAAACTCATTTTGTCTGTACGACTGCCGATATCTGGAGTTGCAATAACAAAAGTTACTTTGGTGTAACCGGCCACATCGTCATTCTCTCGTGCTCTCACACATGAAGTAGTTTCTACTGTATTGGTTGAAGTTCATAGCAAATACGGACTTAGAGATAGCCAAAAATGTGGAACAGTTACAAATAATGCAACCAACTTCTGTTTTGTTATGTTTTTAGTATTCGTTACTAATAAAAATGGATGAACCATGCTCCGAAATTTAAAAGTACCTTTATTGTACCTTTACCTAGGTACTGGAAATTCCGGATGTCTTTGACCTTACCTAGGTAAGATTCTTGACGTTTACTTTTACCTTACCTAGGTAAGAAAATCGAGTACCTTTCCAGTCACTGCTAACAACGATCGTGTGCGATGGTGCAGTGCGATAAGATACCATTCTATGTGTGTTTAGTGCAATGTCGTGAGTTCAATTCACAGACCTGAGTAAGTATAGTCGAAAATAAAAATTTTTATATTATTTTGTTTTTCAAACGTTTTAATATACATATTTACCACAGTGTGTGTCTTATACGGGCCTTTGTAATATAAAGAAATAATAAAAAATGAAATCAAATCAATATTTTTCTACTCGGCTCACGAATGTCCGGAATTTACCTTGATTTCATTACCGCTTGAGATTGATTTTAGCCAGTATGTATGTATGTATGTTCATTTAAGTAATTTCCGCTTTTTATTGGATATAATAAAATATACTGATCTCAGATTAAATACATTTTTTTCTGTGCCCTATCTATCTAGAGTTTAGACTGGTGTGCAAATAGCAGTTAGATATTTCAGGCCCACTGTGCCCTGGCGGAAGCAACCGCTAGCAGGGCTGGACATAAAGTTATGCACAATTCAATTCAATTGGAGAATGTTGTGTGCACTTTAGATAACAAACTAACTGGATACTCATGTCTATAAATAGCAGATGCGCTGCCTGTGATTCAGCCAGTCAGGCGGCCGGTCATTATCATTCGCTTCATTCATAAAGCGAGGCACTTGCCCAAATTGCGGATTACATCCGCAAAACAATTAATGATGAAGCTTTAGAATGAAAATAGCAAAAGCGTGATTCAATTAGACTTTGAGTTGCCGATGACCCGTTAATTGATTTTGATGTTGTTTTTTATTCTTTCAATTTATTTGCATTTAAATTGTCTCATTTGGCCGGCAACCGCTGCCCGCGGCCAATTCGAACGGCAACAATTGACACAGAAAACGGGCCGCAAAGCAACCAACAACACCTAAGCGCCACTTGAATGCCCAGCCAGCAACAGCAACAACACTTGGCTCCTCCGACTCTGGCTGTGGCTTCCACAATCCAAACACTTGTCGACGCTGTCGACGTGAAGAGCCGGGTCGCTGTGCCTCGCGTGCACTCGGCAAATGGGTCAACGCCAAATGTTTGGCCAACAATATCTCTAATGTTTCAATTGATGCCGATGCTGTTGGCGGCTGGCTACCCAAATGATACCTAATGGAAATCTCTGATAATCAGGCATTGGCACGTTGCGTGTATTGCACAACACAGATTAATCTACTCAAGTATTTGAATTTTTTGCAGGCCTTCATTAGGCATGCGTGCACAGCAAAATTTGAATCACAAATTTGCCGTTAATCAATCAACATTATATTGTTTACCGAATGCAGTCATTCAATTGGTTCACACACCAACAATATAGTCAATTGAATGGAAATTACTAATTTGTCTGGGAGAGAAAAATGTCCATTGAACAATAGAAAGCTTGGTCACCAAATGAGTTGAACGAAAATGGGGAACAGTAGGCTGTCCTTCTACCGATATGCTATATCAAGGATCACATCGAGCTAATTATGAGAAGAGAAAAATTAATGCTATTAAGTAAATATTCAAATACTGCTATACAATATAAATATACTGATTAGAGATGGTCGAAATTCAATTTCCAGCTCCAGTTCCAGTTCGTGCATGACCGCTCCCAGCTAAACCGGTTGAACTAATGCTCAAAAAATCCTATTTAAAAACTTGAAATGGTAGAAAATATTAGTTAATTCATCCCAAAAAGGTAAAAAGTAAAGTGCGGGTTATATCCAAAGTAACGAGACAAAGTAACAACTACAAGTGTACTGCATTCGTACTTGATATTTTTCTCACTCGAGTTCCTCCAATGACTGCAAAAATTGTATGCAGAGCTTACAACACTCGAACTGGAGCATTTTTATTTAGCCTGCTACCTCTATGGTGTGATCAAGAAGAGTATGTAATTGCCTAGAGACCATGTAAGGTATTTTAATTGAATTTTTGTTTTTACACCCAAAAAAAGTAATCATCAAAATGACACTATTTAGTCATCAATTTGAAACTATTTAGTATCAAATTCTCTTTAATACTCCAAATATCAAATTGATATTTTCGAAAGTATTAAAATGATATTTCGAGTATAGAGAATTGATACTAAATTGTATCAGGTTGACACTTTTTATACTTTGTACCAAAGGTACATAGAGTATATAAAGTTTGTGCAAAAGTATGTAACAGGGAGAAGGAATCATTTCGGATCCTATAAAGTATATATATTCTTGATCAGCATAAACAGCCGAGTCGATATAGCCATGTCCGTCTGTCCGTCCGTCCGTATGAACGAAGAGATCTCAGAGATGTTAAGAGATAGAGGTTTGGCATGTATGGGACATATATTTCTTATACTTGCAGGCAGATCAAGTTTATTTTTTATTTTTGCCACGCATCAAATCTCCCACAGTTTTGATGATAGATTGTTCGTTCCTTCTGGAGATATCTAGTAATCAAAATTATTTATCGATTTGCCGAAGAACTGATAAAGATCGGATGAACGATTCACAAGTTATGAGCAAAAAAAGATATACGACACCCCCACCCCCACCCACCCAGCCAACCACCGCTGTAGTCAAACAAACACACTCTTTGGGAGAGAGAGAGAGAGAAGAGAGAAAAATATTGCACGATAAACGCGTGACTCCTTGGATGTAATATAATATTATAGTCGGGGGCAAATGAACTGGTACAGAGTCGGGCTTGACCGACTTTCTCACTTGTTTATTATCAAGTTTGTAGTACTTTTTTAGTTCTCCATAAGCTGCAATATGAATTAAAACATAATAACTGAAAACTTTTTACTTTTATTTTCAACTCTTAGAAAATGTATTTTATTTACTCTAATAAAAGGAAATCGTCAGGAGTGGAGATTTCACTATGGGAAACATCAAACGTCCAAGAGGATGTGGCTTAAACAGAAGTTGCCCTGCCTACAAAAGTTACAATTGTTATTTACATATGTCTGCGACAACGACCACAACAACATATATACTTAGCTGTCTAAACTTACCTTATAAATGTGCTCCATATTCGTATTGAAATCCATTTACTTATCTTCAGCACGTCGTCGCATTTACTTTTAACTAAGTGCTTATGTGTTTGCGCAAAAATTAAAACACTAAATGTGACACTTCAAGCATCGCCAACTGCGACATTCGGCATGCTTCGTTGTACAATTGATACATTCTTCGAATTTTGAAACTAAAATTCAAAATATTAGTTTAATACTCTCTGGGTTTAAATCAAGGCTGCAAACCTCTAAAATTTTGCAGAAGGTTCGGTCCGGGAGTTCCAACCAGTTTCGAAGTCTAAGTTTCGGTTTGCGGATCGATCCCTGAAACCCCTGAACCCAAGGTTTTGGTTCGAACTTCGGATAGCTTGAACATAAAAGAATAGTTTTTATTTATTAATACCTGATTTTTAAAATAATATAATATTATTCTTTTAATTATTAAATTCATTAGATGGCATTTAGAACTTTTCCAAAATTTTAAAACATATGTCAATGTATGTCTTAGAGAATTTTCGAAGGAATCTATAACATTTACAGATTTTATATATAATCTCGCAAATATTCCGCGCCCGATGTGATTTGATGGCACTGAACTTCAAGACATATCGAGATGGCATCCTAAATGAATGCACGCTTTGCAATATGCACGAAAAAGAGGACGCATTCCATTTCTTATCCAAATGTCCAATCCTGGCAGAAATACGTTTTGTATATTGGCAACAATCCCCGCTGAACACAGCAGAAATAATTGATATTTTGAATGGGCGATGTTGGACCACACTGGCTAGTTATATTTTCGAAGCGTTATCATGAAATTCAAACCACTAAGGACCGGTTCGGTTACGGACCCGCTTGCAGCCTTGGTTTAAATTGATACAAAAAAAAAATGATACTAGTTTCAGTTTCAATTTGAGACAACACGTATCAAATTGATATTGATACAAATTTTTTTGGGTGTACTTTTGGATTCATTGTGAGGTCTCAGTAATACCAAAGATTTATAGATATTATAGATGACGCATGTGAAAGAAAAAACAATTTTGACATTGGATCCCAAAATAAAAAAAAAAAGATTGTATGAGATGCGGTATCTATCTATGTAGTGTCTTTGACAATACAAAGTAAGTATCTGAGTTATCTTTTAAGTTCGTATAAGTCGCTTATCTGGAAGACTGGTAGTGAAAGCCTGACTTCTAACTGAGAGGCCGGCGTTAGGTGCGATATCGTGAAGAAGGCCTGGGTTTGAGCCCTCTACGTAACATCTAGTAAAAGGATTTCATGAAAACTTTTCCTCAACCGGTCAACTCCACCAGCTATTGGCCCTCATGATTTAAAGCAATTACTTCTGCTAGTACGTGTAGTTGTGAACTCTGAAGATTGAAATTTCTATTTACATTTTCTTACTTTCACATTTTAGACTCAATGCAAATCCGTTATCATGATGAACATTTAATTGGACTACAATAAAATCAAAGTTCTAACATTTAATTGTTTGGCATCTTCGGTGTCAGTCCAATTGCCTTGAGGTACTTTATCACCAAATCAAATCGTTCTGTGCAATTTTCAATAAAAGAAGAACGACCTTCGGTAGAGACGAGCGAAAGCTAAGTTCGCTTTCCATCAATCTATTGGTGTTCTAGTCTGTTCCAGTCCCCGGCAGTAAGCCGATAAGCCTTTTAGCTTTGCAATTGTGAGTCGAACGCTTGCGCCCAATTCTAACTGACAAAACAGAGTTTTGGGCTAACCGAAAAGAAAGGCTTTTGAATTTGGCTAAAATATGTGTGTAAAGCTTTCACATAAACGCAAACAAAAGGCAGTTGGCTTGGCCGGTTGCTAATTTATCTCAATCGATTCTTATTTAAAGTATGCGCAGCATAAGCAGCCCGGCAAAATGTATTACGAGGGGAGGCTGATAAGAGAGTCACTGAAAGGTATTTATTCAATTTTGTTTTGACAAAAAAGAGTTATATTTATCAACAACGTAAAATTTGTTTTTTCATTCTTTAAAACAATTTTCTTGAAATAAAAACAAAATATAAATTCATCCTGCAAATTTAAGCATAAACCCTTCAGCAAACTGCCATATCTATATTTGGAGAAACAAAAAATAAAGCTTAAACAATAACAGAGTTACCAAGTGGTCTGACGTTATATAATGCTAATAAATGACTTATCTATTAAAATTTTATAGTTTACCGATATTCAATAAGTGACTGACTTTTCCAACTGCCCTCGTATTCAAAATGTATGCGAATATACCGAGATTTGATAAATTTCACGCGATTACCATGTGAATCGGTAGGTAGACACACTTGCTATGGGGATGGGGCTGTCCAACTCGATGGGACAGGCATTTAATTTGTGAGCCTTATCAATATGTTTTGTGCTTGTTTAGCAAGCAATTTTATGCATTCATTAATAAACTTGGCACCAGCCAAGTTCGTTAACCCAAAACGGACAAAGTGTGCTCGTTTGGCGACATTTCCCGGGAGTTGTGTTTTATTGGCTGTTGTTGCCGTTTTATGACCACCCAATGTATGATCCGTCGCCTAAATGTGCCATTTGCTGCTCATCCGGGGTGTTAAGTGATCAGCCAAGTTGTAAAAACAAAAGACTTAGAACACGAACTTGCCCCTTGTCTTTTGTGACTTAAAGTTTAATCAATTGTTGTACCTTTATTTATAGCTGTTTTTGTGAAAAGCTCGCAACCTTTTTGTTTTATTTTTTGCCGGTCATTAGCCCGTTGCGATTATCTGAAAATTATTGCGGCCCGCAGCTCCCATCCATCGTGGGCTATTACTTTACTTGGACCTCCGCAAAAACCTGGATAAGCATCAGCCGCAACGGTGCTTCAGCTGGAGCTCAAGTCAACGACTTGCTGCTGTTTTGGGGCGTGGCGATCCACAAATGTCGCTTAGTGGCCGCTAATAGTTTTGCCCTTTTCTTGTTGTTGTTGCTGTTGTGGATGTTGTTAGTAGCAACGGTTTTGTAATGCAAATTAATTTTGTAATCTCTTTAAAAATAGCTGCTGGGGAAAACGTAGCACGCAGCTAGTGGCTAGTGCTGACTCACGCACCAAACGTTCTCCAGCAACTTGTTGCCTATGCAAATCTCCGGCCAAGGTAACAGAACAAACGAAGCGCCAAAATTCGAATACAAAAATTTAACATAAAAATAATTAAATAAATATGAACACAAAATATCTTCATAGAAACATAGGGCCCAAAACAGGATTTCTGTTTGTGTTTTGGTTTTTTGCGGATTACAAGGAATTCATTAATTTCTTTTATTCTCAACATTTTGTCATCAATCAGAAATAACTTTCAACGCACGCCAAATTCAGTGCTCAATGAGCCAACCATTTGTGGGTATTCTTAGCCGTTGTCTCTTGGACTTTTGTTTCTATTTGGCGATTAATGATGCGACTGCTCTACGAACTTCATTAATTGTTTTATAAATATGCTGAATTAATTAACTTAAAATGCCATTAATTACAATTTAATAACTCATTTTGAAACAAAGAAAGTAATCAAATTCGACAGTTATTTGAAATTACTTAAAATAGCCAATAGAATTTGGAAAGTTCCGGTGAAGAAATCTATAAAAGTTAAATAGAATTTTGAGTGCCAAATGGCAGTAATTGCAATAGAAACGAAGAATAAGAAATACAACATGCAAATGATTGTTGAGTTGAAATCAGTTTTCAGCTCCAGCCGTTTACCTTAATGGCTTTACCAAAATATTTGCGGAACAATGATGCCACACCATTAACAATAACCATTTTTAGAACCCATTGGTTATCTTCATGCAAAAATCAACCAATTTTATTATTTTATCATTTTTAATTATAAATAGATTCGCAAAATATGGTCGAAATCGGATGACTATATCTTAAGGCTGCCATAGGACCGATCAGTCGGAAAATGAGTCTTAGAAAACGGCCCCAAGTTAGCTTGCTTCTCGTTTTTATATGGAGTTGATACCCGTCGGAATCGATTTAGGGCCGTTTTCTCATGTTCATGTTTTTGCTCAAATCGAAATCCATCTAGATTTTCCAACTAGGTGGTTTTTGTGCATTTGGTTGTCTCATGAAGGTTGATTATAAATTCGGTCATTTGCGCCACGGTCACACCGGGAGGGCTGGAATTGTATAATACTTGGTTGGAAGCACCTCTGCACTCGGCTGATTATTGTTTTTTTTATTGCGCGCCAATTTTATTAATTAAAGCAAGAATTTTACAGAGAAGGAAAAGGTTTTTCTTTTGGAACGACTTGTTACTGTGATGGGAGATTAAGCAGTAGGTCAAAAGCTATGTTCACACAGTCAAATAATTTTGACAAATTTTCATGAAAACTGGGCTATATAGGCCAAATTGTGGAACTTTCCGGCCATATTTGATCAATTTACTTGCGTATGGAACCATAGTTTAAGACCATAGCCCTCTACTACATGAGCATAGAAATAATAAAGAAAAAAATTTTTTTTATGTAAATATTAAGGTATTAAGGTAAAGATAATATATATATTTGAACAAACATTTTTTTGGAGGGGCATAGTTTGGGGGGGAAAAAATTAAGCCATATATGGCTTGCTATGCATTTAGCGCATTTCAGAGTTTGCCATATATGGCTTTCTATGCAATTAGGTTACTTCATGTGAAAGTTGGTAAAACAGTTTCTTTTGTCATTATAGCATACATTGCATTTCTCACAAAAAGTGTATGAGCGGAAAGAACAATTGTTTTGGCAGAGTTGCCTTTGCTTTTTCCAGGTGGGAAAATGCCCAATATTGTCCACCCAAACAGAATTCAAGGGAATTTCCTGGTGCTTTATTCTTTTGCTGGTAGAAGGAGTACCTTCCCTGCTTGTAGTCGGGGATGAAGTTGGAGTCATCGCAGGATGTCCGCGCTTCTTAACTTTTCCTGCCTTGCACAGGTGCTCAGCTATTAAAAGCTTGAAGTCGAAGAGTTGCATATATTGATCTGACTTACGACGCCATAGAATCCATGAATTAACCACGCACATATCAATCATGTGAAAAAATATTTTTGTATACCATTTTCTTGAACGCAATTGAATTCTATAAAGTCCCAGTAAAGAATCCAGTAAGTCAACGCTACCCGTATGTTAATTGTACACATCAACTGCCTCAGGAGAGTCGATTTCTACATACTTTTCGTCTTTCTTACTGAATCGGTTTTTTGTTGAAACAGGATTGCTTCCCACGTAAGTAGAAAGAATGTTGACTACTTTATTGTCAAACCAAGAGACGAGGCCAAGCTCAACTCCATCGATATTAGCAACTTTTTCGACCATGCTTCCACGTCCTTGCTTTTTCAATTCTTTTTCAGTTGGCATCTTTGAATTAGGTACTCGATTAATCCTTACCGTACCCAAAGCCAATATTCCATTTTTCATAAGGTAGACTTCAAGTTTGGGACTATTGAACCAATTGTCGAAAAATAATTTGTAGTTTTTTCCTTTTGGTACGGTTGCCGATAGTCTTGATACAACATATCCGCTTACTCCCAAATTAGGTGCTCCTTCCGGATATGTATCACTTTGGGCTCCCGACAAAAATATCAAAATCGTAGCTAAAACCTGATACTCCAATCAAAACAAAATTTTTGAAGCCATATTTGTGATGCTTTGCCGGATTATATTGTTTTAAGTGGTGACGGCACTTCGTGGGAATAATTTGCTCATCAACCACCAAATATTCTTCCTTAGGTACGAGCAGTAGTTGATTACGGATTTTGTCCAGCACTGGTCGAATCTTGAATAGCTTGTCAAACCCGGCTTCGCCTGCCAACTTCATATCGTCATTATTGTTGAAGTGCAGAAAACGTTTTATAGTTTCCCATCTGTTGCAACAATTCTGGACAAGAGTCGTATTCCAATTGAGTCTTGACGAAGGTAATTTCACCAACGACATGTATATGACCATGCCGATAAATTGCTCTACTTCATTTCGAGTAATACTAGCGGGCCTATTTATATCAACTTGGAGTGCATATAGATTTGACTGATCAACCAAGAAATTCATTAGATCGTCGTTAAAAAAAAAATTATAAAAGTCTGCCGGTGTCTCCAGTTCATTGATACAAGTTGGAAGATTGATATTTCCTTCAAATGGAAAGTTCTCATCCGAATACGGTGGCAAGTGACCAGCTTTCCATATCGGTGCTCCTGTCTTTTTTGGCATTGGCTTTGGCTTTGCTTTCGAAGTGCACGGCCTTTCACAGCTGTCATCGGAACTACTCTCATCGGTCTCCGAAATATAAACATCTTCCTCTCGGAATTTTTTATTTCCAACAACTTCGTCTGCGGAATCGGGTGTGTTGTCGTCTTCACTTAGAAGCGGATTATCGATTTCGTCCACGTATTGCAAATTACCGTAAAATGATTGTGCATTCATTTCTAAAAAAAAAAAATTTTATATGTATATACATAGAATATCATGCACGCGTTACTGCATGTACAGCCATATATGGCTTCCGCAGTTTTTTGCTTAAAATAGTACATGTGATGCTTACCTATACTCAAATTATATTTTTTTATGAAAGAAAACTTTCTATTCTGTTAGAATAAAAATACTCTTCAGCGATAAGTGTTTTTTAGTGGAGCAAATTAAATTTTAAATTCTGCAAAATTCACTTTCGTTCATCTGCTTGAGACGCTTGCACAAAACTGATTGAAACTTGAGATAAGGCAACACAAAAATGCTCTGAACATAGAATTACAACAGAAAATAGTGCAAAGAGAATAACTGATAACAAACGGTTTAGCGTACGTACCGTTTAATACCAAAAAAAAATTAATGAAAGTGAGAAGCCATATATAAACATATGCGGCTATGTTTATAAAAATTTAGCCAAATTATTTGGATGTGTAAACTTAGCTTAAGCAATGAACTAGGTGAATCAGAATGTGCATCTGTAATTTCAGCAATGTCTGCAGGTGTTCTTGTATATTAAAGGCACATCCAATATTTTCCGTTTTTGGTTTACTTCATAACAATTAGGACTTTACTGTTTTTAGCAGCAGTTGTTTTTTGTTTTCAAATATTTTTCAGTGTGACCATATACGCTAATACATAAAAATACTTCATTTGCATTAGTATGTACATGGTTTTGAAATCAATGAGGACGAAGTAAATTGCTACGAAGCTCATCTAGATGGTTAGCATTGAACATGAGCAAAGCAAATGCAGCAAATCCACCTAGATTTGCAAAAACACCAACATGAGAAAATGGCCCTTGTCTGAGTACTTAGCTTAAACCACTAAAAACAAAGTAAAAATGATTGTCGCTGTGTGCTGATAGTACCATAGTACCAATAATTAATTTGAAAAACTGAGGTCCCTTTTATCATAATTTAAGGGTCTAATGCTGGGCTTTTAAAGAAAGTTAAGTTGAATGAACTGTGTAATAACGAAACAAACAATTAATAAGATGTGATTTTGAATGCACTTTAAGTCCTTGATGTACCGAAAGGCTGTGAGGAATCAGTATCGAATCGGCTTTTGGCGTCAATATTTGTATTATTCATTTCGGATCTGATTTACTCATTTTTATAACCTTGTAGAGGGTATATTAAAATTGTCCAGATGTGTGTAACGCATAGAAGGAAGCATCTCTGACCACATATAGTATATATATTCTTGATCAGCGTTTGTGCGTCTGTCCTTCCGTCTGTTTCTATGCTATCTCCGTCAGTTTGAATGATATCGCAACCAGGGCTGCAAACCGGTTTTAAACCGAACCGGTTCGAACCCGGAATTCCGCCTTTTTTTAAAACACGAAATAGATGAACCAGAAACCGTTCCGAACCCAAGCTTTTGGTTCGGTTAAAAAAAAAAAGATTATACATATTAAAATTTATTTTAATTATATTATGTACGTAACAGCAGAGTCGACAATCAGAAATATAACAAAACGGAAAGTCGGTCAAGCTAGATTATGATATACTATGCACTTTTTAGCAGGGGTGTCCAAGCCTATTCCGCAAGCCACGCATTTGTTTTTGCTTTACGCAAAGGAATATCCCGCGCGCAATTTCATTTGCGTGCTCTCCTCTCTTTCTTTCCGAACGAAGGTTTTGTTGTTGGTGCGTGCAGACCTGCAACAACAACATCATATGTGACTCTCTTCTCTCTCTCCTATGTCTCTGGCAAACTAAAAAGCAACAACGTTGCCTGAACGCTCGCACGCGTGTGCTTGAGACAGCAATGACCACACACAAAAATCGATTTTCTATTTCTTGTGGTTGTTCTTGCTTGAGTTGTATTTTGTGCATTTGTATTGGTTTCCACGCGCTCGTAAGCTCATTTTTGGCACCCCTGCCCTTTATAGGGTTTGTTCTATGCTTTGTTCTGGCGGTTACATATTTTTGCACAAATAATCTTTGAACCTTTGATACAGAACATAAACAGACACTAAGTCAGAGAAAACGCACAAATTTTTCATCTTATACATATCAAAAAACTTCATTGCCAGCTTGCCATGAAGCTTTGCCTGCTTCAACCGCACCCCTACAAACAAAAACTTCATGAAAATTGTTTCACCGTGTAAATGCAGACTAAGAATGTATTTAGGCGTCAAGTGTATACCTATTGTATTGTTCTTTTTAATATATTAGGAAAAAACCTGCGACGAACCAATCTTCGAACCAAAACCAACGCCCAAAAATCTCGAAACTCAAATTTCCGAACCTTAACCGTTGGTAAATTTGGGTTCGAACCAGCAAAACGGAGGTTCCGAAAAATGTTTTGGGTTTTCAGCCGTGATCGCAACCAAACTTTGCACTACCGGCCGGATCGGATGACTATATCATATAGCTGCCATAGGAACGATCGGTCGAAAAACTAGTTTGAGTGAGAAAAACTTATAAAAAACGAAGCGGAATACTCCGGTTTTCCCATGGCTTCTCAATTGAGAAGTAGGCATGAAAACTGTACTTCTGGCATGTATTCAGGTCCTTCATAGTGTCATCAAGTAAGAAAGTCAATCAAGTCCGACCTGCAGTAGCAGCTGAAAGCAGCGCTGCTGCTGCGCTGCGGCAGCGAACATTCTTTTGGTCATAACTTGAGTATCGTTCATCCGATCTTTATCTTTGTTTTGGCAAATCCATCAATAACAGAGTATAAAAACACGAGTTGAGAGAACAGTTAATAGTGCTGTAGCAGTTTTTCTGAGACGAACGGACAGTGACAGTGCAAAATGACCTAAGCGAGCGTTTGTCAAGAAGAGCGAGCTTAAAAAGTGAGTGTGTTGGTATGCGAAAATAAAGCGACGCATATCAGCTCTGACCTACTTCATCGACCGCTGGCCAGCGACTGAAAAGCCGTTTGCTCTCTTGGCACAAGCTCACTCTTTTTGTCACAAATTCCAAAGTATACAAATTAAAAAATATGTGAGATTAAAAGACGAAAAAGTGGTTGGGCTGGGGGAGGGAAAATATTTTATAGCTCGTGATATTTTGCTTTACGCTAAATTGAAAACTATTTTTTAATGTTTGGGCTTTTTTTGAGTGGCCCATCATCGCCACGACAACGTCGCTTATTGTTTCGCCTGACGGTAGGTGATGTCATCCTAGTTGGTTGCATTCTGGCTAGAGGAGTTGTGGAACGGACACGTGGCAATGGCGCCGGCGGCTTTGGAGGCACATAAACTTTATGTGCCACCACATCAAGATGGCGCACAGCAATTTTCCGCACATCGGTTGTTCCCTTCTTGAGGTCCAAGGGATACTGATTGGTACCGCTCGATTCGTAGATTTCTTCGCTGCACAGTTCTACACTAAAATCCGTGCGGATTATGCAGACATCTGCACGGGAACCGGAGAACAGATCGTTATCTATGCCAGCGGCCACAGCATCGCAGACCAGATTGCGGGCATTGTCCTCATCGAGATTCATTTTCCAACGGCTTTCCAGTATTGCCATGGCCGCAAAGCAGCCCGAACCCAGCGCTGTGTAGGGTACTTTATCCGTGGATCCTCCGCAATGGACGCAATATAGTTATATTGCGTCCATTGCCGAGGATCTACGGATAAAGTACCCTACACACTGCCTGCCCCCTCTGTCCACGCCGCCGATAATGAAACTGGCAGGCAACTTCTCCTGAAAACGATAAAGCACTCGTTTGATAATATTGTTGGCACAAACAACGGGAACCAAACGATTTGTGTTCAGACGGTGCAACTCCAGTTGGGACTCAACCATGGATACCAGATGGTCTATATCACTGGAAACGCCAGTGCCTCCAGTACTATGAGGATGGAGAGATAAAATAGAGAGAGAACATGTTAATTTGAATTAAGGAAAAATAAATATAATCTAAATACTGGAAGAAACGGCCCTGATTAGTGCTGACATGGGTATTATTTTTGAAATTCATTGAAAATTGAAAGGGTTTCATAAATCAAGGCTTGAGACAAATCCCAGGGTCCGCTAAGTTTTGGAATCGGTCCGTAAAACGAACATTATACCATACGACGGATTCATACCTCCGGACCGAAGTACTCCAAAGTTTTAGAGATTCGCAGCCTTGTTGTGAATAGCTTCAATTACACTGGCTTACAAGCTCTCGAATCAGAGAAGATGGCAAACTTTCCATACAGTGTTGTCAAGAAAGTGTATGTACAAAATTCACTTTTTTCAATTATTATTCAAAGAAAAAGGTGCTTTTTATTTTTGGTAAAATGTTGTTACCATTTAATTCTGATTCCGTATCTTTCTTACAACAAGAATTCAAAAGAAGTAGCCAAATCCATCTAGTTTTAACATAATAGATTGCTAAAAGGTGCACAAGGTTGTCCTTAGGTTCAAACCCGTTGTAAAGTGTGAGGTAAGGTTCGCGGACCGGTTCCTAAACTTATTGAATATAAAGTTCTGGTTCGAGCATTCGTTCATAGATTCATCCCTTCCAAAAGTGCCCGATCCTTTCAATATAGCTCGTTTTTAGACTTAGGAAGTTTGAAAATTATATCGAAAGACGTTCCCACGATCCAGAGCTATTAAATGTTTTCCAGCCAAAATGAAATGTAATTAAGTGAACCGAATCTTTTTCCAAATTGAGGTGGTCTAGTTCGGGTTCAGGTTCGGGAGATCAAATATGTTAGCAGGTTCAGTCCGTTCAGAACCGTGTTGATAAATAAAATTATATAAATTATAAATAAAATTATATAATTTACTTATTAAGTAAAGGTGTTAAAACGCAGTATTGAAAATTTTAAAGTTAAATTATTAAAGATTTAAAAAATAGGAGGGGGCCAAACTAACTTCGTCTGTGACGAAGTTTTTATACCCTTGCAAATGCTTGTCGATACTCCCGAGAACCCTGTTATCGATCAAGGCTTCCCACGAGGCCTATCCGTATCGAACTCTGGTCACACTGCTGAAGGCGTACTCCATTGTTAAAAGCGAAGAGAATAAAAGTTGTGCAAATTAAACTTAATTAACCCGAGTATACACATTTAAATCAAAAAATTTATTTTTACTAAAATCCATTTTCCGACCGATAGTCACTCGATTTCGACCAATTTTTGCAAATCTGTTTAAAAGCATTCAAAAATTAGCAATCATAGAGGTTAAGAACGATAAAATTAAATACAAAAAAGTTTTTGTCACCGACCGATCGGAAGATATAGTCATCCGATTTAGACCAAATTTTGCGAATCTGTTTGAAAGCATATAAAAAGAATAATCACCGAGCTTAAGAAGCTTAAATTTAAAAACAAAATAGTTTTCTCACTATTTTCCGATCGATTGGTCTTACGGCATATACACAGAGAAAAAACAAGAAAGAAAGTCGGTCAAGCCCGACTATAACATACTCTGTACCCTTAACGGCGCAGCTCGCATTTTCTCACGAGTACGCGCTCATTTCTAAGTTTCACTCTCTCTCTCTCTCTCACTAAGATTGCCGTTCAATAGAATGCTGTGGTGGTGGGTAGTGCGGGTGGGGTGTGTTTACTGGCCGTTTTTTGCTCATAACTTGAGTATCGTTCATCAGATCTTTATCATTCCTTCAGCAAATCGATAAATAATTTTGTTTACAAGGTATCTCTAGAAGGAACGAACGATCTATCTCCAAAACTGTAGGAGATATGAAGTTTTTTCCAAATTGCGGGGGCGGGAGGGGGCGTGGCAAAAATTGAAAATAAACTTGATCTGCCTGCAAGTAAAAGAAATATATGTCCCATACATGTCAAACCTCTATCTCTTACCATCTCTGAGATCTCTTCGTTCATACGGACAGACAGACGGACGGACAGACGGACGGACAGACGGACAGACGGACAGACGGACATGGCTATATCGACTCGGCTGTTGATGCTGATCAAGAATATATATACTTTGTAGGGTCGGAAACGATTCCTTCTCCCTGTTACATACTTTTGCACAAACTTAATATACTCTATGTACCTTCGGTACAGAGTATAAAAATGCAAAAGCTACACGAAAATGTAGGATTTTCAACCCATAACGTTTCGTGTAGCTTTTCAACAAGCGTGTTGAAATAAAAAAGCTACACGCGACGTGTTAAAAAGCTATACGAAACGATATGGGTTGAAAATCCAACATTTTCGCGTAGCTTTTTTTTCTCTGTGTATAAGATATAGTTTTCCGATTTCAACCAAGTTATGCAAATCCGTTGAAAGCATTTAATATTAATAATGGAAGAGTTAAGGAGCGCTAATATTGAAAACAAAAAATTTGTTCTCTCTAAGATCCATTTTCCGATCTATCCATAAGATATAGTCGATTTTGAAACATTTCGGAAATCTGTTTGAAAGCATATAATATTAATAATGGCCGAGTTTGGGGGCGCTAGCAATGAGAACAAAAAAACTTTTTCTCACTAAGACCCCCGTTTTCCGACTGATGGTTCCTATGGCAGCTATAAAATATAGTCATCCGAAACGGTCGGTTCCGACATATGAGCAGCGTGTAGTAAAATGAAGACTTTAAGCTGAGAAACTAATTTGCGTAGAAACAGACTGATGAACGGACAGACATAGCTAAATCGACTTGGCTCGTCGCCCTTATCAAGAATATATTTATGGGGTCGGAAATTAATATTTATATTTTTTTCTGTTTTTAATACATTATGCAGCGCTACCAAAGTCAAGACATACTATGGACTAGGGTTCTTTAAGACGGTGTCACCGTATGTACAGATTGTAGTCAGATATATACTTACTAGATATTCTTCTGCAATCGATGTAGCTTCATGCATGTATTCGAGGTTATTATTTGTCCCTTAGTGGATCTCGAATCAGTTCCTATAATAATGCCCTTGTCGAACATAACGCCCACCACAGTGGTACCGCTAGTATGAAAAACTGGTGGCTCATGGGCCTCAGCCAAGAGAGTTTTATTGCTGGAGATACTCCATGAACAAGAATTGCGTTTATTTATACTTTAGTTACTTACCGCAAGCAATTTTCAAAATTGAAACCAGTTGAATTGAACTGCAGCTGCCTCTGTTTGGATTGGTTCATCAGGGTGGGTATGTTTGAATACATGATTGTATACAAGGAATTAAGAAATATATATATAAGTAGTACTACTATTATTATTGTTCCGTTTTATATGTTAAAGCTACAAGATTTGACGCTACAATGAAATATATCTCCAGGCCGGCTTGGCTGCTTATTTAAAGTCAATCAGTATTTTTACGTTGCCAATAGAAGTGTAAATACAAATGGCAAAAAAAAGGATGCAAGAGGGGTTGGGTACCAAAGCCCTTCACTGGCCATTAATGAAAGAATTTTTGTGCTCTACTTAAATTAATAACAATATTTGCAGAGTACTGACTGGGCATAGTGGTTTGGATATTTTTCTGTTTAACAATCTCATCATTTGGGCCGTTGAAAGTGGCAGTACCTGCTCGCTAAATGGAGGAGAAATATTAAACAGTTAAGTTGTAGCATTTAATAATTGCCGGAATAACTACAACGAACACAGTTTGGTGCAATCAAATTAGTGTTGCCAACGCCTGTACACAAAATAAAGACGGTTGAAAATAGACAAAAACACCGGAAAACGAGTTTTTTTTTTAAAAGGCTAAAAAACAGGACAAGCTATGTTTCCTTATTAATATAATAAAGATCTAATGAATATCGTAAAGTTCATAGTTGGCGACCTTTCTAAATTGTAGAAAATTGAGTTTAGCCAGCTTGAGGTGAAATGAAACACACAGATGTATATGGGCATTTCCACAGAAATGTCAACCGCAGCCAAAAATGTAAAAGTGGTTAAAAACACTATGTTTTATTAAATTTTCATGAGGAAACAGTAAAATTGATCAAATAAAAACCAATCTTACATTTATATATAACCCATTTCGAAATATTCGGATTTACGGCCGCGCTAGCTCAATTTTTCTAATTTCGACATTAATTTTAAACTTTTTATTTGATAAAAGTGACTTTAGATTTCTTTTACTTTTGCTATCTAAAATCTTTCTGAGAGTACAAATGGTTAAAAAAGAATGCACAAGAAACCATGAGAAACTTTGTGATTGCAATAAACTTTAAGTTTTTTCTTCGCATTATAATGGAAACCACATAAAAAGTATGATGGATCAAAATGTCGCATGCGACATGTCGCGTGCGACAGTGATTAAAATTAAATAAAAAATAAACTAAAATAAACTACAAAATATTTTTAAATCAAATAAAAAACATTTTTAAGATACATCAAAGCATAATATTTTAAAATTAGTCCCATTCAAATATTCCTGCAGGTTCCGCTGAAATCAGTGCTTGAACTGTTCGCCTTGAAATCGTCTTCTGTTTTTGTCGCATGCGAATGCATTGCTTTTTGGTAATTATCTTGAAAACGAACAATGGCCCAAAATCAACTTTATCACCAATTATAGTGCTAATCAAGAGCTATAAGTTTCATCTTTTGTCAAAATAAAATAATGTTTTGGCATATGTTTTTCTTCACTTTGAATGCGTACGAATGTCGCATTCGACATTTGAGAAATGCCCATATACTGTTTTTTTCGGTTATTTCGGTTGCTGACCGGCAACCATTTTCGGGTATACAATTTTTTACACGTCTGTGCTGTCTGACGTGGAGTTTCTAGTTTATATCGACAGTTAGAGAGAGTTCGTTCCAATTAACCGAAGACAACTATTAGAAATTTGATCATTTTAGCCACATGTTGGGCACCAATCATTGCTAGTGCCGCTTCCAGACGACAAGCGATGTTGAAAGTGGCTAAAACGAAATTTTGTTTTCCTTGTGCATTTTGCATGTGTTTTTTGTGTGGCCATGTCCGCGTACCTGGTCAATCTTTGGATTTAAACTGCAATTGCAGTATTTGCAGTATGCCTCCGGATCCGGATCCTTGGTATTCCAAGGACATCCAATTCTTTAATTCAGGTTCTCTTAACCAAGATTCGAGAAATTTTTTTTGTTGTAAACGTCTTTCGGCATGTTGAAACTTTAAAGCGCAGTGAACCGATACTCGATTCTACTGATTAGGATTTCACACAAATAAAACACGGCTGCATCGCTTTGAAAAATGCTTATCGAAGGCGAAATATCAATATGAAAGCGATGCCACTTACTTGTAATTGATAAACTGTATGAGCGCCTTAGAACAATTAATAAAGGATAAAATATAATAAAAATGGCATTTTTTTCGGATTGGGAACGTTTCAAAATATTTCCGGAAATCGCAGTTTCAAAAAGGACAGATCTGTCCGCAAAAAGAACAAATTGGCAACACTGAACCAAATACCAGCACCGCAACTGTGCGCTGCAATAGGGTTAAGAAATTGAAATAAAGCAAGTGAGAAAGTCGGTCAAGTCCGACTATAAAATACTGTGTACCAGTTAATGCCATCGCTCGCACTTGCTCGCTGGTTATACGTGTTATACACTGTTTTACGCGTTATACTCTTTCTCTCTCTCTCCTCCAAAGATTGTGTTTGTTTGAATACAGCGGTGGTTGGCAGGAAGTGGAGCACAGTGTTAAGTCGTTATGACTAGAAAGTCTTTCCATTATTCAACGTATAACTTCTAAAGTACTATAGCTACAAACTAAAATGAATACATTCTGAAAAGAGAATTTAACGCCAAATAATAACATATGCAGATTTGTAAGTCCTTGGGAAGAATAAAAAAGCAATCGACCCCCAAAATAGGAAAATTTAAAACTTTTTGACATTTTTTGTACAAAATATACTTTTTCTCAAAAAATATAAATCAAAAAATTTCAAATTAAGATTGAAACTTTTATTTCATTGTCCATTTTGTTAAATTTTTGTATACAAAGTTTTCACCAGTACTAAACACTTAGGTCATTAAAAAAGTTAAGAAACGTGTTTCGTGTAGAACAAGCTAGCTGCACAAAATTATTTTATAAAGCCAATCGAATCTTTTTAGTGTCCTGATCAAGATTTGTAAGGAGCCTCCCCCTGAAAAACACACACTTCATCCCCACTCGTCTTCTGAAAGTTGTAGTAGTTTCATGCAAAAATAGGCAAATTTTGAGTAGATGGCCACTGAACCACTTCAGGTGAAAAGAAGTTGTGAAAAAGTTATTTTTTGTATTGAAGAGAAAATTTTTAATTTTATTTATAAGACGATTTATAGGCGTTCTTAAGATGTGAATGGAGAGAAGAAAAAAAGGTTTATAAATAAGAAATACAGTGCGTTAGAGACACGAAGTATAAAGAAAGCATGATAAAAGTAAAAATTTAAAAAAAGTAGTCGAACACTTTTGAACACCACCAAATTCATAACTCACAATGCCAACAAACAGCACTAACATATACCAAAAATTTAGCCGGTGCATATGAGTGCATAAAAAGTTATACTCTATCAAAGATTGAAAACACGAAGAATTTGCATCTAAAATTAAACACAGCTTTCAAACGGCACAAAAAAAAACTCACATATTTAATCCCAAATGTTATATCCATGAGAAGCACTGGCCTTTACTTGAATCACCCATATTCACTTGAAATAAATCTATTTGTGTTTAGTTCGAATATAATGCTTTTTTTAACACGAGCAAATTTGAATGTTAAATGCATTCAGCAGCCACATAACAAGTATGCACTTTGGAAGGTAATTTCTAGAAATTAGAACCGTTAATCCGATAAACCAAAAATATTCTTGCCCGCTTGCATACACACACATACACCGCCGCAGTAATTACAACACTTTACACAATACACTTTACAATCACCTGCCGAATTCTCCACTATATGGTGCAAGTTGTTGCTTTCTCAAGTTGTTGATTTTTCATCGGCCATTTCACTTTTTTTTAGTTTTTTTTTACTTTTCACTTCAACTGCGTATAGCAAGCGTCACACAAAGAATGCTGGCAAGCGGAAAAGCGGTCAATTCTGCATGCAAAAAGGAGATCGAACAACGATGAGATAAGCAAAGAGAGCGAATTTGCCTTTGCTCTCAGGTTTTTCGCCCTCTCACTCTATCAAATGGTTGCTAAGTTCGATCCGTACATAAAACTTTCCTTTTCGGAATGATAAATGCCCACTCGTACTTAAAAATTGAATCCTACTGTCGGGATCAAATCACACTTCTTAGGCTTAAAAAATTCCCGGCATTTTTTTTTTCTGTGTACAAATACCTAGGTACATACCTAGATACATATTTTGTGTATCTTTTACCTTACCTTGGTATTTTCAAATTCTAGTACCTTTTACCTTACCTAGGTTTTACAAGGTACTTTCGTAATTTTTCTTCGCCCCCAAGTATCGATATCAGTTGTTGCATTGTATCATCTCTACACTTTCGGGATTTTGAGGATTTTTGGCAATTTGAGGCTTTCATTTCCAAGAATTACTCAAAAAATCAGACTACCGCTCGACAACGTTGCATTGTGAAATGTGCGCAGAAATTTTATCAGCATTGACTTGTAAAATTTAAACTCTATTATTGTCACCAATGACTAATCAGTGATCAGTCACTAAATAATGAAGGGAATAAAGATTTACCGCTTATCTTGAATGGAACATTTTTCAACCCAAATGGCATGTGTCAACTTACTGTAAACAAAACTATTAGGTTTGATGAAAAATCTACTGGAAATTTAAACAAGTATTTGAAGGTGAGTACCTATACAAAATACATATGAGTACAAAAATCTGAATACTTACTAACAAACATACACAGGTACTTATGTACATATGATCGAATTTTTTTGCACCAAATTTTCGATACATACATACTCATGTGCATAAATTTGTTTGTATTTCAGTCTATAGCAGCAGTTTCTAGCGAATTTGTATACGCAAAACAATGTTGCTAATATATCATATATTTCAATTTCCTTACGCTAGAGCGTTCACCCCAATACTTACTCATCCTACGTATCAATGAAAGCCAAATTAATTATCTTGCCGATAATACCAAATCTTAGAATCTATACTTAAGTATACAAATATTTGTAATGTTTCTTATAAGTATAAGACCAATTTGCCTAGCTCTGCCCCAGTTGAAAGAACTTTTAGCTGTGGAGCCCAAATACTTACACCAAAAAACAAACAGACTAGGTGAAGAAGTATTCGAAACTCTTGTTATATTTAAAAAAAACAAGATAGTTTATAAGAAACATTTTAATAGTATAAAATCATATGAAATCAAAATGTTTAATTTTTAAACCTTATATTCGTATTTAAGCCCTTTCAGTATGACTCTAAAAATGTTTGCAATGAAGTAAATTTGTTAAATATTCATTAATAATAAAAATGGTTAAACCATGCTTTTAAATTTAAAATTACCTTTTTTGTACCTTTACCTTTACCTAGGTACTGGAAATTCCAGATACATTTTACTTATTATTTACCTATTACCTTACCTAGGTAAGAAAATCGAATACCTTTCCAATCACTGATGGCAGCTATACACTATAGTCATCCGATTTGGATCAAACTTAGCAGAATTGTGTGGTAGCATATAATATTGATCAGTAACAAGTTTAGGACCGATATCATTGGATACAAAAAAGTTTTTCTTACTAAGACTTTTGTTCAGATTTAGAATAAAATCTATAAAAACATTAAATAGACGAGTTTTACGCACCCATTAGACATTAGTACCCACGGGCTTGTACTGAATCGTCGTGTGCGTTTTGAATTGCCCCATTCATAACATTTCACGGGAGTTATCCAAATGATATCACAGGGTGTTTTACAAAATATCACGATTCGCCAAGCATCTCTGATTGGCTTAAAGAATGCCTCCCCCACCCACTCTCAACTTTATAATAGGCGTCTCGCATTAACAACAATCCCTGGATATTTTTTAATGACCTGCACCGACTTGGTTGGCTGTTACGCCCCCATCTGTAAATGGGGAATGCAATTCGTCTACGTCAGACGGACGCTTAAAATTAAAATGCCTCCGGACGCTGATGTTCTGGTATTTCATTTAGGGCTCATGTTGATGCGCTTTAAGTTAAAGCTGACCACGACACGCAACCATTTATGCGACTTTGGGTTAATTAAGCGGGCGGCCAGGTGTGACCGGGTATGACAACCCATTTTCCAGCTGTGAAGAACAACAGCCACGAAATTGGATGTAATCGTGCCTGTCAGCTTAGGCCCGACAAATGTTGACAAGCTCTCGAAAAATTGGCAAAATAGATTCGCAACAGTTGGGAGAGGGGCAAAAACAAAAGATGCTGCGTGGGTCACACAAAAGCCAAGTGCTAATGCTCGTCAGAGAACCCATCTACCTACATAAGTCGAGTTAGCCGAGTTCTAATTAGCCATGCCGGGCACAGTTTGGTATTTGCTTTGTGCACAAGCAAAAATGTCAGCTGACGCGACGCGTCGCTCCGACTGCGTCTCGTCTCGGAGCAACATACAAATTAGAGCAAATAACAAATTGCCTGGCGCATGGTAACAAAAGTACCGTTACAATTTGACTTGTTAACCATGTTTTGCCGGCAAGAACATTTCGGAATTGTTGGGTCTGGGGGTCGGATTCGATTTTATGACTGTTTGAAAGTTTTTAACTTGGGTGAAAAGTGAATGGCTGCGCCAGTCTATTTTTCCATTGAGCGAGCGTGAGGCGTGAGTAAATTTAGAAAAAAAACAGCACTCATACCATGGTGCAACGGGGTGCCTCCCATTCAATGAAAGCCACAGATTCCGCGAATATTGTTATTATTTCTAAAATATTATAAAATTAAGGCAATTGGCCTTGACAGCCGGCCGTGGGGCATAAATCTTAATGCGTTGGCGTGCGTAAAAATCATGTCAATAGAAAAGGCAGGGCCCAACAACGGTTGGGGGGCAACACCTTTGTGTGGGTGTTTCGGCCAATTAGTGGCTGTCAAATGCTGTGGTCCCGCCATGACAGCTGCACTCGAAACATTTGAAACGATAAGTGCAGCGCCTGCATTAAGCTTTTAATAAGACAGGAGCTTAGGAGACGACCCCAACAAATCCATTAGGCTCTGTTGATGCGGCCGTTGAACCTTCAGAGGAGAAAATCACACGTAGGAAAAAAAAAACATGATGCGAAACCAACGAAAATAAGTTACAACCAAAAAAAAAACAAATGAAAACTGGTTTGGTTTTAGCCAACTTAGAACTCTAAATCAGCCAAAGCAAAACTCTTACTGATATTAATAACAAAGCAAAATAAAAGAAAGAAAAGAAAAAACATAGATAATGATTTGGACTGCTGGCTTAGGTAATCAAGAAGCCTGAATGCGCTATAAATAGAAGCCACTTTCCAAAATGGCAAAATTTTGAAATGAAATTTATGAGTTAATGCCAAATTTATGAAAATTAATTTAAAAATATGGTAAAAGATTCCTGGGATCATACAATAATGATGTGGTGTCTTTTCGTGGGCAAATCGACACTGTAAGCCGATATTTTATGATCATACTAAACTGGTTTCTTACCTATAAAGAGAGTCTGGTCTAACTTGATTGTGAGAGCAAAAAGACGCAGATGTACAGTTTAGGCTTAAAATATTATCATAGTGATTAAAGTGTTGTTTAAATATTGTTATACAACATTTCTTAAATTTCTTAGGATAGCCCACGAGAACCAATTGTAGTCAATATCAAGGCTGCAAACCGGTCCTGAACCGAACCCCAAAAAACCGGTTCGGGTTTTCCGAACCGGACCATAAACCGAACCCTTCAAATATTTGAGCCCACGAACCTGAACCCGAACCGAACTTCTGTATACCAAAAAAAGGTTCGGTTCAAACAATCATTTAAGACAATTTCTTAAGATCCTTTCCAGTTTTCTCAATAATATGACCGAAAAAAATCTATTGTATAGTATAGCTTGAGTTGATAATTAAAAAGAAAGAAAACCATAAGTTAGTCGAAAAAGGGGAAAGCAAATGCATTTGGAAGATCATTTTAACAAGAATCGCGCTGATGAGTCCTTTTTTAAGCTCTTTTGAAGCTTAAAGATATTAAATTCATATCCGATTTAAAGAAGACTCGGAAATGACTCATGGATATGCTCAAGAGATTCGCAAAAAATTGGAAATATGACTCGAATTAAGTCAAAACTGATGAGAAAAATGTGCTGTAAACGACTCTTTAAGAAGATTTTCGGCTTGGGCACCATTATCTCCCGACAAAAGTATCATTTATGACTATTTTAATCAGACAGAGTACTCAACTGTGTTCAGAAATTTCATAAAATACTGACTGGGTATGTACGTAGAAAGTGAGGCTTCCAAAATTCAAAGACCAGGCACTTTTGAAAGACTTTTTAGAACACCTTGGTAATCTGGACGCGTTATCCTGATCAAATATATGTCGAACCCAGACTCGAACCAAAACCTTGGGTTCGATTAGTTCAGAAACAGGTCCGCGAACCGAACCTTACCCTTTACAACTGGTTCGAACCCCCGGACCGAACCTTCTGCAAAATTTTAGAGGTTTGCAGCCTTGGTCAATATACATGATTTTGTATAGTCTGTACCCATTAAAAATAGGTAAAAGGGAAAAATGTATATAACAGGGAGAAGGAATCATTTTCGAACTTGATTCTGATCAAGAATATATGTATATATAGCTACTTTATATGGTTATATGGAAATGTTTTCTACTCCTTGTTATGTTGGGTTGTTTCCAAATCTTCATTATACCCTTTAACCCATTTCAATGGGTACAGGGTAAAAATAGTACCGTTTTTACCAAAATGCCAATTTTTTCAAATATTTTTGCTCGTAGTATTCAAACTACAAAACCGATTTGAAAACAACAAATGCGATTACACCTTGAGATGGATATGACCCCATTTAACGTTTCTGACTTTTGATATGATTTTTATTTGAATTTAAGGGTAGAAACGTTCAACTAATTTACAATCTCTCCATGGGCATCTCTGCGGTGCCTCTGGTTGAGGGTTTTGCGGTGCCTCTAGTTGCGAGCTTTGTGGTGTGACTGAAAAATTTAGCTCTGACACTGCGAGTGGCTCGATTTGCTCAGATTAATGCTTAAGCCGTGCTTACGAGGTTTTTCCAAAACAGAGCGAAGCTGTTCTTCGTGCTCTTCTAGAGAGTTGGACATGACTGGATTCGAGAATTTGTGGGAGGGCTCAAGCTGGCATTAATTGCCATACAAAGAGCGTCTCGAGTGGTAGCAATGAAAGACCAGGTAAAAAGGTGGCCAAAATTCAAATTCAGCTGAGCGAAGTACTTCCATAAGTATGAACGATCGTATGGCAGGCTGCGTACAACCTAAAATCGGGTAAATTGGCCTGCTGCAGGGTATTGACAGTAGTGTATGGACAGCAAGGCGTGCAACGATTTCCACACATGGGCAGTATGACGGCGGACAGGGGGTTCCGCAACACTTCTCACAGAAGGATGGTACAATTGCTGATGTGGATGAAGCTTTTGCCAACCAGCACGTAGGAAGACAGCCGTGTTAGTTTAACGACTGGAAGTGGGCACATGGTCGACGTAAGGGCGAGTGACCAAATCTTCTACTTCTGCAATGACGTCCTCTTCCACGTGAAGGATAACTAAACCGGGCGTGAAAATTTGGGCAGATGTAGAGATGTAGATGTAGATCTCGATCTCGATCTCGCTTGGAGTGCGTATCGCATCTATTCCTGTGGATCAGGATGCGTCAGTGCATCTGCCCACGCAGCTAATCGTCTCCGTAGTAATAATTATTATACATCCCACTTTCCATAGATCATTGGATCTTCACAACCTTAACCATCAATAAATATAAATATTGATTATGACTAGCCTTTGCCAACTACCCGTCTTAGCCGCTCGAGGCTTCTTACTGTGGAGTGATATGAAGACCAACATTTTTGTCAATTAGCCAGGACTTGGAAGCCTTGAAAGCAGAGGTCGAAAAAATCGGTCCCCCGTTTGCCTTTGTCAGATTAATAACACCTTTCGCCCGGCACATGGAATAGAGGTACCAAAACAACCTTTAACAGCGGTCACTGCTTTTCTTTGGTTGTGAGAGGAGATAAACACATATTTTTGTTTTTTTTTCCTCTCAGGTCTGCCTGCAACCTTTTAGCAAAATTCACGCATTCAAATGCACTCAGAGAAAAAATAGAGAATTTCGCTCTTGAATCAAGAGCATTCGTTCTCAAAAGTACGGTGAGAGTGAAAATTCTTGATCCAAGAGCGAAATTCTTGATTCAAGTGTGAATTTTTGATCCCGACATTCCTGATTCAAGAGTTTCAGCTCTTGATCCAAGTATGAATAATTATTGATTCAAGAGTTTCAGTACTTGATTCAAGAACGAATAATTCTCAAAATAAAACAAGAAAGAAAGTCGGTCAAGCCCGACTATAACATACTCTGTACCCTTACACTCGCATTTGCTCAGGAGTCAAACGGCCAGTTAACACCCCGCGCACAACGCGGTGCGCTCTCTAAGTTTCTCTCTCTCTCGTTCTCTCTCGCACTCTAAGATTGCCTGTGTTGAACGGTTAGGGTATGTTGCTGTGGTTGTTGGTGGGGGGGTGGGTGGTGTTAACTGGCCGTTTTTTGCCCATAACTTGAGTATCGTTCATCCGATCTTGATCATTCCTTCAGCAAATCGATAAATAATTTTGTTTACAAGGTATCTCTAGAAGGAACGAACGATCTATCTCCAAAACTGTAGGAGATATGAAGTTTTTTCTAAATTACGGGGGCGGGAGGGGGCGTGGCAAAAATTGAAAATAAACTTGATCTGCCTGCAAGTATAAGAAATATATGTCCCATACATGTCAAACCTCTATCTCTTACCATCTCTGAGATCTCTTCGTTCATACGGACAGACAGACGGACAGACGGACAGACGGACAGACGGACGGACGGACAGACGGACATGGCTATATCGAATCGGCTGTTGATGCTGATCAAGAATATATATACTTTATAGGGTCGGAAACGATTCCTTCTCCCTGTTACATACTTTTGCACAAACTTAATATACTCTATGTACCTTCGGTACAGAGTAATAAAAATTAAAAATAATATTTGGTGTGGGGGGTGGTGGGAGAGACAACGATCGACCCGACCTGACCGACGTGGTGGTCCGCGTCTCGTCCCCCTCCCCCGGTCCCACGCACCATTATCAAATCAACCACACCAACACCCCAACCACCACCACCCACCAAACTTTGTTTTAAACAGTGATTGATTTTGAGATAACCACAGAGATTTTTTTTTTTTTACTCTTCTGGGACTTGAACACGGTACCTCGAAAGACTGAAACACACACAGGCGACGGGCAGCTTAACGAGGTCAGCTAACTTCCTTAAGCCAGACGACGCGACGAAATCACACTTATAAATAAACGCTTTCGTACGAATCGCACAACAACAAACTGCGCATGCGCTCTCAGTCTCTGCGCTCTCATTCTCTCAACCAAGGCGTATTTAATAAGGTGGCAGAAGCGTCGACGTCGCCCTCTTTGCTGTTGCCTTACGGTTTCGAAAAATTCATATGTGTGTGTGTATACATGTGTATGCGACAACAAATTTCTTTGAGTTTATTCGCTCTCTTGCTCTCGCTCTCTTTCTCTCATTTTTCGTAAGGCAACGCGACGTCGACGCTGCTGCCACTTTATTAAATACGCCTTGCTCTCAACGACCAACTGCGCATGCGCCCTCACTCTCTGCGAGAGCGACTCCAACGCTACTCTCTCAAAGTTAAGTTGCCCTCACCCCCCTTGCCTATAAAAAACCAAATTGAGAACGTTTAGAACGAATTTATCATGATTCCAAGAGCGAAATTCTTGAAAATTCAAGAGCGACTAATTTTTTTTTCAAGAGCGTTCGTACTCAAATTATTCGTTCCAGTTTTTTCTTAGTGTGGTCTTCTTCGTATGTATGCATGGGTGTGTAATGCTCGGCTAACAATATGAATGTATGCGATGAACTTTATGCGCTCTGTCGTTCTTTCTCGCATTGACTCTCTTTCTGCTTATGTTAAACTCTTGAGTCTGCAACCTTTTCAAATATCATTTTGACAGTTTTGTCTTCGAGAAGCGCGCAATTTAAGACCAATTGACTAAGTTCGGTCAGTGACGTGAGCAGACCAAACTGAAAATAGGGTTGAGAGATATTTACGAGCTATGCTTGAAAGACAATATTCCAGATGAAATGACCTCTATTCAGCCCTAAACACCATGTAAAATGTTGAAAAATTCGAAAAAAACGAGCACAGTTCGACCACAAGTGATGTATTCCACATATTCCTTATTCAACAAGTGATCAAAGCTATAAGTGAATATAACTTAAATGCTAACATTAACAGTATGATTGTACAGTGCGATGCGGCCGCGCGGGAGCCAATCCAGCCAGACACTGCGCGTTGGGGATGGTGCACGGGTTGTCGTGTTGCTGATGCGTTATCACGATGAATATTTTGACCAGAGCTGCCACAGTACTTCCCCTCCAGAGACCATGTGGGAATGATGTGTACAAGTCCCAATGTGGAGGAAAGCTTGCGTATACTTCTCGCCGTGTTGTTTGTGTCGTAGTTGAGTCGACGAACTGTCTCCAATGATGTAGAAACTGAGTAATCCGTAGTACTGAGCATGTGCACCGAGTACAGATTTGCGTAGTTGCGTCGATGGTAACCTCGCGTTGGATCCGTTGCTTCGAGTTTGCGTCGACAAGCAAATTAGACCTAGCAGGCTTGAGGTTGCAGAGTCAACAGTAATGGGTATTGTACCCCGAGTAGAGACTTTAGTGTGCCACTCGTTGTGGTCTTTCGTTTGCCACTCGTTGTGAACTTTGCTTGCCACTCGCTGTGGACTTTCGTTTGCCACTCGTTGTGGACTTTGTGTTGAGATCGAGAACTTGTAGGTAGACTCAGGCTGGCATCAATTGTCAAATATTAGCGTCTCGATTTTTTGCAGATTGCTTGTGGTCGATCAGGTATGGGGATAAACAGAAAATCAGTTGAAACAGGAAACAAATTTTTAGTAGAACTCCTGTACATTAATCGCAATTTTGGGAATTTTATCGATCTCCATTTAAGAACACGTTTTATTATGTTATTTACACCCGCTAAACAGCTCATGTAACCAATTCACCCATTCAATCGACATGCCCAATACACGCATTGGAAACCACTTGAATGTCGTGTAATCATTATGTGAATCACTAAAGCGGATTTGGATTCTAATGGCGTTTCTTCGGGCAAACGGAAATACATCTTAAAGCGCCTTAACCTCTGCGATGAGGTTGCCAGCCTGCATAAGCGCGACAATGGCGACGCTTTTGGGATTTTTTTTTCTACTTTGCTTGCATAACCCAGTCAAATTCTAAGGCCGCCGATGCCAAAGAAGATTGTGAAGATTGCCAATAATCTCTTATGTTCAGAGTAGTATAGAAAATATTGTTTTGACTAATTGTCTGGGCGGTGAGCGGTGCCGCTTGGTGATGATTATCTGGAGTCACAGAACGGCAGCCTTGAAGCATTTTGCAGAATGAGAAAACAAAATCGTCAAATTCAATTAAACTTAGGAAACTTGTCGAAGCAATTTTGCCTCAAACTTATTTGTTTTGCATTGAGTTTGGTTTATTATATTATGGGTAGATACCCATCGGCGGGCCGTGTGGCTTTTGTGTGGCTCCAATGCTAATTGCTTCCCCAAAGTCGCTGTGTAATGATGATGTTAAACCAATAGAAACTAAGTATGCCCATGGACGGAAGTCGGAAGTGCAACCATTTAGTTCCAGGTTTTGATGTCTCAATTGGGCACACCCAAAACCAAAACCTCTAGACCCAGAGAGCGACATTTGCGCACGCGCAACGCTCACGCTAATTTACGCGACTGTGGCAAATGGGCGACAAATTATGCCAAATGAAAAGGGGCGTGACTTGCTCTGGCATTTATGCGCCAAAAGCCGTAAAACGTAAAACGGTAGTAGGCAATCGGCATCCACGTACACGTTGTTCGGAGGTGTTGGAAGTTAGTTGATTTATTCGCGCGTTTTGCTGGCGTTTCTAATGCGACAATTACAGCGGCCAGTCTCCAGATTCTAGGCACTTGGGCTGATTTATGGCCGCACGGGGGAATTTCATGAAACTATTTGGCATTTGGCACACAAAACTGCTCACGCAGACGCTGCCGCCGCCCCAAATAGGTAAAAGTTTTTTTGATTAGAACGCTCGCTCATCGCATCGCCCGACGGCCCGCTCGCCCGGGGCTGATTGTGTTGAGTAAATATGTCAGTCTATGGACGACTCGTAACCTCCCGCTGTTGAAGGTTTTTGAGTAATTGAGCGTAAACGTTGCCCAGCTACTGGGGATGGAGACTACCTGCCGCATTTGATTAATTTGCCTTGTCGAAACTGATGGAAATTTTTGTTTTACTGGTGGCATAGAAAATAAGGAAGAAAGTCGCTAAAGCGCGAATGTCATACACCCTGTAGCTGCTTATATGTGAACAAATTTGTATTCTCTGTACCGTAGGTACGGGTATGTCTTTTTTTGGGTAAATATTGCAAAAAGTCCCCGTGAGTTTGAAAGTTGGCGCCTGTTGCTTAAATCAAACAATTCAGCTATTTTTGTCAACGTGGCATTACGAATGTCAAAAAGATGACGATTTGTCAATGGAAACAGCATCATTTTTAGCAATGAAAATGATAAGAAATGAAGCCAGTGGAAATACGCTATAACACACCCCCTCCCACCACACGCCACCACAGCATTCCATTCAACAAAGTCAAGAGAGAGAGAGAGAAAGAGCAAATGCGAGCGGCAGCTTGAACTAGTACAGAGTATATTACAGTCGGACTTGACCGACTTTCTTACTTGTTTAGTTAGTAAATATTAGAATAAGGTTTGTAACATTTAGATTTTATTTTCTTAATTCTAGAAATGAATTTGTTAATAAAGGCAAACAACAATTTGATATAATTTGGAACATTAATCAGCGGGCTATAAGTAGATCTTACATTGTGGTTAAAGTCTAAGAAGCTACTTATATTCTTCTTTACGATGGTTACGAGCAGTTAGAACAGTTGAACTCAACATTTTAAAGAAAGTTTATTCCGGCAAATTGTTTTCCAATTATTATTATTTGAATGCCTTATATTATTTTAAAGAAAATTGTTTTCAGATAATCTATTCTGTTGTTTAGAAATTAATATATTCTTTTGAGGGCTAAAGCTCTTATTTCACTTGTCCGAGTTCTCATATGAGTTAGCTGTCAAACACTCATATGAGTTGCTCAGAAAGTGCAATAGTCAATCTGAGAAACTGCTACTACAAAAAATGTTCTGAAGTTTTTCTCACTAAAATCCATTTTCCGACTGATCGTTTCCGATCTTATTATATTAGCGGCGTGCAGTCAAAAAAACACTCTGTACAGTTTTTATTCACTAAGATCCATTTTCTGACCGATCGGTCCCATGGCAGCTATCAGATATAGTCATCCGATCCGGTCGGTTCCGACATATTATTAGCGTGCAGTTAAAACAAGACTGTGTGCAAAATTTCAGCTCTATAGCTTTAAAACTGAGAGACTATTTTGCGTATAAACAGATAGACGCACGCTAATATGTCGGAACCGACCGGTTCCTATCGGTCTAGCGGTCGGAAAATGGGTCTTAGTGAAAAAAAAACTTTTTTGTTTTTAAGTAAATCGTTCTTAAGGTCGGTGATTCTTAATATTAAACGCTTTCAAACAAATTTGAAAAAGTTGATCGACATCGGGTTACTATATCTAATAATTGCCAAAGGACCGATCGGTCGAAAATGGTTCTTAGTAAAAAATTTTTTTTGTTTTAATGTTAGTGTCCTTAAACTCGCTGATTACTAATTCTATATGCTTTCAAATATATTCGCAAAATTTGGTCTAAATCGGATGATTATATCTTAAGACTGCCATAGGACCGATCGGTTGGAAATTTGCTAGGGTATAAAAACTTCGGCACAGACGAAGCTAGATTGGCCTTCTCGTTTTAAGTTTATTTTAACCAGCAGATATCAACATGAGCCAGATCAGTTTTTTTCTCTGTGTATAAAAAACATGAATGCTTTCTTTTGCTGGCTACATAACTTTCCCCATCCTATTATACCCTTTATACTATTGATCTAGGGTACAAGAACCTCAGGCTATTTGCTTTACGGTTCATTCATGAGATCTGGGGCCTGGAGTGTTATGTAAACACTCCACCAAGCAGCTCCAAATTCGCACAGCATTTTCAAATGTAAAATCCAAAATATATGCAAATTTCAAATAGAACACAACCCGAAAATACAGCAAAAACAAATCAGTAAATAAGTTTACAGTTAGAGGCGTTATCGCTGAGTGTTTGTGCATTGGATTGGGAAAGTGGCCCAGTCCGCAGTCCCAGCCACAGTCCCAGTCCCTGAGGTAGCCTATTGGCCAAAAGGTTCAGTGAACCTCGTCTTCTACTTGTACCTATTGAAAGATGCTTAGCGGTCGTCTGGGATGGCACTCATTAAGGAAACATAATTCTAATTTTTGCCATGGACCGAGTGTGTCTTTTAATTATAATTTTTTAGTGCTGAGAAAACGGAGACCCCAGCCAACGCCACTTCAGTTGTTACGTGAATGAAATGCCGGGTCGTTCGTTGCGGTCACCGTGCGTCTTCGTTGTAGTCGTCGTCGTCCAGCTATATAAATGTTATGAATAATCAGCTTAGTTTCTAGCCAGGCCCGCTTCTGTTTATTGTTTTATTCAACCCGAAATGAAGTAGCCGCAGTTAAACCCAAGTCAAGTGTGTTCTGTTCTGTTCATTTCCACTCTTTTCCGTGGGGCGGTGTACTCTAATGGCAGCTTTTAGATATTAAAATAAATCACCCGACTAAGCAGACGACAATAAATTTTAGAGTGCCCAGCATTAGAGTGGGATAGTCCCAGATGATAGCAGAGCATCCGAGGCGCCTTTTTTTTTACAAAAAAATTTGTTGATTTAACTGGAAATTGGCATTGGGAGAATGGAGTAGTCTTTGAAGTGCTTTGTGTCTGTCGATAGGTACAAAGTCTTGAGGGGGGGCTGAGGAAATGGATTGGAAAAAAATGTGATAGGCTGTTGGAATTCTTACTTTTGCTTGCTAAAGCTGTATTCACTGTGAGTTGGCTGTCAACAAAACTCATATGAGAGATCAGATAGCCTATATTGCATATTATCGCAACATTTTTTGAGCTTCTCAGACTGACTATTACCCTTTCTGTGCAAATCATATGAGATATCAGACAAGTTTAAATACAGCTTGCCGATATGAACACAAGATTTGACCGCTCGGATCTATATAAACAAGCACCGGACTCTAGAAGCACGAAACAGAGAATATCCGAAAAGAATGCGGGAACTTAGCACCGGAATTCGATATGATCCTCAATACGTTGTGGTTAAAAAGAGCATGATATCGACTTTTATTTGAATTTTGAAATATTGAGAAATTAATATGTGTTATTAAAGAAATCGTTTGTTAAACAGATCGTCATTCAATGCGTTCGTCTAAAATGTGCTCTGTGTGCTAAGCTTATAGTATAACTGGAGCGTAATTTAAAGTCGGTAATGCTCGACTTCGATATACCTGTGTCCTTCCTGTGTTCCTGAGGGGGCGAAGCCGAAAAGTATGCAACATTTTTTTAACTCGGCTATTTATTATCCGATCTTTATGAAAACTTGTGTTCAAAATACCAGATCTGTAACCCGCATTTATCAGCGTTAAATCTTTGAAACCATTGATTATAATATATTCAGGCCTGTTCGCGTTTCCGAATTCAATAATCGGAATTAGTAAAAGTTGTGAAATCGTTCTGCCATCAAGAGCGTCACATGGGAAAATAACACAGTCGGTTTTCGGAAGCGGGTACATTTAATAATTCCGATTGCGCATGATTTGATCAAAATCGGAAACGGAAAAAAACTTGATTAGAATCTTCACCGATTTCCGTCCGTTTTTTTTGCCGGTGTGACCAGGCCACCCCACATCTCCTCCGTCAGTTTCAAAGCTATCTTTAGTCAACTTTGTACAGAGTTTATAGGTACGCTGTACATGTGTTGGAACCGGCCGGATCGGAAGACTATAGCATATAGCCGCCATAAGAACGATCGGCTGAAAAACAAGTCTTAGTGAGAAAAACTTTTTTGTTTTCAATGCAAACGTCCCAAAAACCTCGTATTTATTAGTTTTCTATGCTTTTTCATAATTCTAGCAAGTTTTATGAAAATCGGACAACTGTATAATATAGCTGCCATATAATAGATAGGTCTAAGAAATAGTCTTAATAAGAAACACTTTTTTGTTGTTAATGCTATCGCTCCAAAACTCCATATTTTTTAATATTATATGCTTCCTCATAATTCTGCTAAGTTTGGTCCAAATCGGCTGACTGTAGCATATGGCTGCCACAGGAACAATCGGTCGAATGAATGAAATTGTGGAATGAAAAACATTTAAAATCATCGAGCTGCAAGGGTATATAAGCTTTGGTTGAGTCGAAGTTAACGTGCTTTTTTTATTTCATTAAGCTTTCAGAAACGAAATTTCGGTTTATTTGATCGCGCAGCTACAGTAAATCGACGAGACGAAAATTTACCTTGTCAAAATATATTCAATTATTTCGAAATTGCGCAAATATGCGATTAAGTTGTTAACTCTATATAAATGTATACACAATAACACTCACTATCACATTATCACTTTCGGTAATCCGGCGTCATCTTGCTAGTTCTGCTCCACGAAGCACAAGTATTGAGGGTAGGTTCTACATAAAATATGTTCCATCAATAACATTAAATACAACACGAAACAAAAGCTTTTCTAATTTAAGCGCTTTACACTAGAAAATACATACCTTTATGAGTATTTTGCATATTTTAAACCGCCATAATATACAATCTAATTAGAATGGCTGATAATCACCAAATTTTAAGCACAAACAAGGCACAATAAGCCTAGCACAAACAGGTCACTTTAACGGGCTGTCAAAAACCAGCGATGGGCCAAAAAAATTATTATATCATATTTTTACTTAGGGGAGACATTTATTTAACGGAAATAATATTAAAATTATGTAAATATTAAAAAATAATTTTGGACTTTATGCCGAAAAAATGGGAACTCCGCCCACTGTGCACAGCCTAAATACTTATTGATTTATTCGAGCTCTGGGCCTTTGAACTGAACACTATTGGAATGACGTCTTATCCCGTTGCACCACGGCACGCGTTAAAGGCAGCTGAAATGAATCTGCCACAAATCAAATACCAATAATTGCTTGCTTGTAATTCTCAAGTTCGCATTACTAGCTCGACTAATATAAAAATGGCAACTGAAATTAGCGCAGCAGAAATCGAATATTTTAGCAGTTTAAAATCAAAGGCACACACAGTTGATTCTAAACGACTTTATCTTTTTTATACGTTTAAATTGGTAAAATAAGCAAGAAAAATTGATAAATCTGTAAACCACCGACTCTTCGGGGTATATTTACAACTTATTTACACAATTACTAATAATAATAAATCAAAATGTTTTCAAATACATATAACATTGTGAATTAAACTTAAATTACAGAATAACATGAATAACATTGTAAATATATAATATAAAAATAAAAACTAAGAATATCATAACCGAATTGGTTGCACGAACCGTCCTGGTCTTCCCAAGATATCAGACCGTTCAGCAGTACGGGGCTTTGACTAATGTGCCTGTTGTTTGGCATTTGTTCTACTTCATTTGTAATGAAGTATATTATAGTATTTCCAAAATTTCTTTTCTATAAAGCATCGCTTATTTAATGTAGGATACCAGGCCCTCCCAATTCTCGTTAGTTTCATCGTCTAGGATATCTTGAAGCTCCTCCTTCGTAAAATATGGTTTGCCGAGAGTCGCTCATCTGTGATCTTTAAGACTTGGACATCTTGCGAAGAAGTGCGTCAAATCCTCTAAATTCTCCGGTATAACAGAGTGGGCACGGCATGTTTACCGGTCTGTTGTACGTATTTGATGACAACGTGATAAGGTCAAGACGCGCTTTCATCACCCATGAGGTTTTGCTGGTTGCCTGGTGTTGCAATTTAAGGGCAGCTGTTTGGTCGAGATATCTGTTGATTCTAGTTTGGCTGGATCCTTTCCGAATCATCCGTTCCGCATGCGTCTTCTGTCTCAGAGCTTCCATTATGCTGATTCTCATTTTATTCCAATCCTCCACGGAGCCTAGACCATCTTTCCAGTTGAGGGTGAAAGGAGCGCATACCTTATCAAGCTCTTGTGCCCAAAAAACATTTTTGCTAATTATCTCGGAATAAGAATAAATATCTCCTCATAAAAAAAAAGAGTTTTCCCTATGTACACAAGGTGTAAGTCTAAGGTATAGAAGTGCGCATCATCCACGCAAGTCACCAAGAATAGAGCGTTTCCAGGGGGATTCGGAGGTAACCTTAGACCCTTATACCCACCCTTAGACCCTTATACCCACAATTACTATTCATATTATCAATTCGGTCTCTGTCCATTTATATACGCAGCCTCCATCTCCTACTACTCCACAATCCACTAACGCCTCCTTCTAAGCTCGCATCATCCATCCAGTGTGACCATCCTCTCAACCATTCGCACTAGTTCGGTATTATTATTAGAGTGCTTCAGACTTGTTCATTCGTTACATTAATATGTTTACAAATCAAACATTTTTAGCCAAATACGTAAAATGTTGGATTTAAAATTTTTGAATATCTCTAGATTTTGGGGATCCCTGAGAAAAGCCAAGTATGAGAAAGTACTATATACGACCTGCTCTACAACGTTCGCTAGGTCATTTCCCAGCTTATTTCACTTTTGTGAAATTTGTAGCATTGTGTATTTGTATCGAATACAAACAAACTTTGTCAGTTGTAACGGGGAGTTGCTTAAGGTTCGGTATCTATTATACAAAGTGTCTTCAGCACATCTGCATAATCGATCTCTTTTGGCTACTCCTTTGACCACCATAATGTTCGTTTTTCGGAAATATCCCATATTTTACGATAAAATATTAATTTATAAGAAATATTCCAACATTTTTATACCCGTTACTCGTAGAGTAAAAGGGTATACTAAAGTCGTGCAAATGTATGTAACAGGCAGAAGGAATCATTTCCGACCATATAAAGTATATATATTCTTGATCAGCATCAACAGCCGAGTCGATATAGCCATGTCCGTCTGTCCGTCTGTCCGTCTGTCCGTCTGACCGTCTGTCCGTCTGTCCGTCCGTCTGTATGAACACCTAGATCTCAGAGACTAGAAGAGCTAGAGCAACCAATTTTGGAATGTAGACTCCTATTGTCTGCACGCAGATCAAGTTTATTTCAAATTTTTGCCACGCCCACCCACGCCCCCACAATAGAAAATGTTGAATAACTCCCACAATTTTTAAGATATCGATCTCAAATTCAAAACGTAGATTTATATTCGCAACATCTATAAGCCCTCCAATTTTCATCAAGATCGGACAATAAATAGCCGAGATAAAAAAATGTTGCATACTTTTCGACTGACCCACCTCAGGCATACAGGAAGGCTATTAAACATTTGTTTCCATGAGTAACGGGTATATCGAAGTCGGTTAGAGCCGACTTTAGCTTACGCTCTCGTTGGTATTAAGAATAATACAAATTTAACTAACAAAAAAATAAAGAATAACTTTAAATCTTCCAACTGTGTCTACCACCGAAGTCTACACTTGTTTGTGTTCGAACTTCGAAGTTTCAGGACTGGATACCGAACGAAGTAAATGAGACTACGATTTGCCGAATATAGCGAGTATGTTTCAAGCATTCAATCTGGTAATGTTGATTTTGCATTTTATACAATTTGATTAATTTCGAATTGCTTTTCATTAAAGATCTCCCCATTGCACTTATACGTATTTAAAGGCAGATCGTTACTATTCAACTTAACCCAGAAGAATTGGTATTTCCTGTAGCCATCATTAACATCAATTCCAGTTTTATGGATCCTGGCATACATACCAAGCTCATAAACGATGGAGCCGGAGCCGTCGCCGGTCTATGACCATACCATTTGGGGTTTTCGCCATTTCCTAGAAGGGCATTACATGCGATTCGAGTAATAAGAAGAGGAATTGCTGTAGGCTGCATTTTAAGACTGTTAAAAGGTTTTTGTTTCTTGCCACATTTTGATTGCATCAATAAAAAAGTCAACGTTGCGGTGGCTCTAGCCGTTCCTCGGTTTTAATGAGCAGTGGAAATTTCTTTGGGCCTGAGAGCACTGCCAAAGATTGACAATGAAAATGAGGTATGAACTGGAAGTGGCTACCCGAAGGTAGTTTTATTTATAGCAGCTCCTCCTAAGCGTTGCCATTAAAAAGTGCGAGAGGAGCGGGACGGGGGGAGGGGTGGGGAGCTGCACAGCCAATTAATTTGCTGCAGTCTTTGGCCAAATGCACTCCACAGCTGCACCGGCAGCTCAGCTCACAGCCTAGTCTGGATGCCTTGATGAGAGGCGCCAAAGCGCCAACACCCCATGCTCAGCATTCCTGTCAGAATGTGCGGACCGGGCCAGGCCAATGAGCCGTACTAATTAATAATAATAAAAATAAAAAAAATGAACGAACCTTGGCCAGGAGCAGCAGGCGACACCAGTCGAGAGATTCTTGGCGTTTATTTTTAGACAATAAACTGAAGATGCAACAGCCAACGGCTAATTGTAATGAGCTGCAAGCTATTTACAGTTTGGCTGCGGCCTTGCAGCATTGTCCTCCTCCCCGATCCATCTGCCTCAGTGCTTGGGCCATTTGATTAGCGTGTCGATGAGTCGTTGAGGGGGCGCAACCCCCAAAACAGCCGTTGAATGGCCTTCACCGTCCTTGACTGTTCGTTGTTTGAACTTGTCTATAATTATATTGTATATTTATTTGTTATTTGCGATTGTTGTTATTGCCTCACGTTTTTGTGCTCGCCAAATAAATTGTAATTTATGTGAATAATGCGATGCTAAGCAAGACTCATCACCATCTTCCACTCTCGTCTACGTTGGCTGGCTGGCTGGCCAGGTCTATTAGTAAACAATTTGTATTGTCTAATAGTTAATCATTTATAACGTCATCGATTTATTTTTAAACAATATTATTAAGGCCCAAGCATATTATTTAATTTATTATGTAAAAATCTTTTTTATGCTAATTTTTTTTGGGTCCCTCAGACTTGAGGAAATAGGCTAAGAGCTTAGCCCCAGGACACTTTGTGTGTATGGTATATATATACATCTATGTGGGGGAAATACTTGAGAAACACTTTGTGCCGATTCTGGTGCTAGCACCAAGACGCACGAAATCAAAAAGTCATCATCTCGGCAGATCTTTTTGTTCGAGTGAGTGTGCCTAATGAGTATTCAATTGATGCAGAAAGCTGGCACCATAAATGGCTATTTGAAAGACGTTACAGTTCGATCAAGCCTCAGATTCGAAATTCGATTAGGGGGGCAGACCAAATCGAAGAACGAGCGAACACTTCAGACTTGGCCGAAGAAGCAGCAGCAGCCGCAAAATTAGAAAGAAGTGCGCCCCGAGGTAAACCAGGTCAATAGGAAATGAAAAGTGAAATTTTTTATTTAAAGCTCTGTTGTTGTACTTTAAAGATTTGTATTTGTATTTGAGTTTTTGGCAAAAGGAACTTGCAATTTAAATATCATTCATTTCTAGGTTAAGCCTTTGTGCCGGGCACTTGAAAATTGCCACCGTATAATCAGTCATCTGACAGCCGAGAAACAGCCACCAGGCAAACTGCTGGTTGACCATGGTGGAGTGGTTGATGAGGAGGTGGGTTAATAGGAATCGCTGTGTTTAGAAATCAATAAAAAAGGCGCTGTGTTAGACTTTCCACAAGACGTTCTTAAGCCAACTATTGTTTATACCACGAGCCCATTATAAATGGGTAAAAGGGGTATCACGATGATGTGCTAATTTATGTAACGAGCAGAAGGAAACATTTACGACCCTTTAAAGTTTATATATATTCGTGATCAGCTTCAACAACCGCGCCGACATAACCATGTCCGTTAGACTGAGACTTTTGCATCTCCTGTATAGGAGAAAAGCATCAGAGTTCTTCTAACTAAACGCGTAAGAAAAGATGTAAAATGAACAACAAATTTATATTGGTACTACAAGAAGCGAGAGCATGATGAGTTTGTTAAGAAAACGGTTGATACATCAAGTGCTTTGTCCATCTATCCAACAGATGATTTGGTACTCCGAGAGTTCATCCAGTAAATCATTGTAGTCCTACAAAAATGAGAATTACCGGTAAAAAAAAAAAACGAGAAAGAAAAGCTAGCTTCGTCTGTGCCGAAGTTTTAATAAACTTGGAAAAGCTTACTCCAAAATTTCAGCTCCAGCTTCAAAACTGAGGGACTAGTTCGCGTAGAAACAGACAGACGGACAGACAAAGCTCAATCGACTCAGCTCGTCATGCTAATCAAGAATATATATACTTTATGTGGTCGGAGATGATTCCACTTAATATTGGTTCTTCTTCTTCTTTGGCCCGATGTTTATATCACAACCGCTTAACCGCCAGTCGTTTCTGCTCTCTGCGAGCTGGCACCAGTTGTTCACACCAAGCTTGGCAATGTCTTCCCGCACCTAGTCTTCCCATCTTAGTGGTGGTCGCCGCTCCGGGCCTTTTTATTCCAAAATCTTTCGCATTCCGTTTGTAGACCTCTTTTACTGGAGCTCGTTCATCCGTGCCACTATGGGAAAAAAGTCAGTAATTTTGGCATAAACTTTAAAAATAAAGCTAGACCTCCTCAAATTTGCACAAATGTTCGTTAGACTAAACTAAAATTTAGAATCCAAAATTTAGGCGATTGGACCATGCCTTCCTTCCGCCCCCATACCAACAATAGTTCATTTATTTCGCATTTATTATAATAAATTTGTTTAAATTATAAATTATGCTAATAATACTTTGAAAAATACCAGAACTTAAAAAAACATATATTTTTATTGTTCAGCTTATTTCTTTCTTTCAAACAAAGACTTTTTAGCAACGGATCGGAAGAGTCCAATGCTCTATTGAATACATCTGTAATATTGGCCAATCGACTACATTTCCTGGCATGAGATTTATCGCTCTTATATAGTTTGTTCCGCGCTTTTGACGCGTTTTCTCCAAGGATACCAAACGGAACAATGAAACGGTTTATAATTTGGTATCCATGTACCAATATTTTGTGCACAGTTGGGGACATTGGGTACCAAGAATAGTGTTCCATGTACAAATAAAAAGTATGGTTACATAAGGATTTGTTGTTTTGAAGCCAGCTCAGATGATAATTTCTTTTTAAGGCGAGGTCCTGCATCTTCATAGCTTAACTGTTTTCGACCACCTTTGAATTGTGTCATTTCTTCTGGCTTATCAATGGCCACTACAATGTTAGATGCAAGCCACCGTGAGTGTTTTGATCTGAATCGCTCCAACATGGGATTGCATTTCGGTAAGTGCTTGTGTAAATAAGCAATAAATTGGATCACTCTCTTTGAAATTGCAGTCTTTTGGTATTTATTCAGAAAGTGTTCAACAATATTTTCCAAAATATAACTTTTTACTGTGTCTCCTTCGCGTTTATTGTTGCTCCAAACCTCAAGCAGCGCTGCATTATTGAACTCATAAACACCTGCAAATAGTCATTTTTTTCGAAAAGGGAGCAAAACGGGGCAAAAGTTTTTATTTTTTTTTAATTCTGTATTAATTGGTTAACAACATTTAACATAGAACATTTGTGATTCGTTGTGCTATATGAAAGCAATATTCCACAGAACACACGCACGTTTGTTAGGATACATCAGAGATCTGCAAGAGTACACCTTAAAATACACACGAACAACACATTGGACAATTCAATATCAACACATAACTATCGAAAAACATGTATCAACTATTAATTTACATACCTTGACCTGCTTTTTCCATATTTACACTTTTAGTTTATATTTGGAATAGGGTTACCATCGAAACTGCAAGTTGATTAATTATTCCCGCTCTTTTTGACAATTCAAAGCACCACTGAATCAGCTGACTTTGAAAGCGCGCAAAAAATTAAGGGTACCTCGTGAAAATGTTTTAAAACTATTTTCATTTTATCTTGTTATTAAGGAATCAACAAATTAAATCCATTTTAAAATATCTAACAAAAAAACAAGAAAGAAAGTCGGTCAAGCCCGACTATAACATACTCTGCACCCTTTATGTCGCTCGCATTTGGTCACGAGTCAAACGGCCGTTAACACAAAACGCACAACCAGTGCTGCCACTCTAGCAATTTAGTTGCTAGATCTAGCAACTTTTAAAAAATGTTGCATCTTTTTTTTTTAAATGCTATTAGCCACAAATCTATCAATTTTTAATTTTTCTTTGGCAAAAAACTAGAAATTGTTTAATTTTATTTAGAATTTTTTACTATTTTTTATACCTTTGTGCAATTGACTGCACAAATTACGATTATAGTGGTTCACAAAGATATCGGAACTTCTATTTGACTCAGTGGTTCGATTATATGAACAACTTGAAAGTGTTCGCTCACTCTTTTGCTGTGTTTTGCGATTGGGTTAAGTCATGGAGCAATGAGTATTAGAGATAAAATTTTCGCTGCCTCAGTCAGCTGTTCGCTCTCATTTACGCTCTCTAGATACATTTGTTCAGCTGTTCGCTCTTACTTACGCTCTCTGGATACATTTGGGAATATGTACGTCTCGCTCTAACCACTGTGTTTTCCAACTGGCTCTGTAAAGTATCTTTTTGGGCACTATAGTATCTTTTTGGGCACTATCGTTTAGCACCACCAAAATTGAGAGGCAGCGCAAATTGGTTCTCTAATACTCATTCTCCATGGTTAAGTTGCCAAAAATTTATAAGAAAAATTTTCGTGATGCCTGGCTGCAAGATGAGGAGTTCAAGCAATGGACTCGCAAGGATTGCGCTGATTCAACAAAAGCATATTGTGCGTTTTCCAAATCCGCAATAGGCGCAAAGCTTTTTGATATCCGCCACCACGCCGCCTCAAGAAAACATGTGACTGCGATTGGCGCATTTACCAAAAAAAATAAGTTGTCTTTCTTTCAAAATTTAACAAAAACGGAGGAACAGGAAGCGGCACTGTGCCTACACATAGCCAAACACACGGCGATTGCGACAAGTGATCATATTGTCATCAATACATACATGTATTTGTCGAAAACGAAAACTTTAATGGGTTAGCAATTTTTTTTGGCAATTTTCACATCATTTTGAGCAATTTTTAGCAATTTTTTTCCCAAATCTAGCAATTTTTGCTTCGGAGATTCTGGCAGCACTGCGCACAACGCGGTGCACTCTCTAAGTCTCTCTCTCTCTCTCTGACATTAAGATTGCTTCTGTTGAACGGAATGCTGTGGTTATGGGTGGGGTGGGTGTGGTGTGTTAACTGGCCGTTTTTTGCTCATAAATTGAGTATCGTTCATCCGATCTTTATCATTCCTTCAGCAAATCGATAAATAATTTTAATTACTAGATATCCACCTATCATCATAACTGTGGAAGATACACGTTTTTTCCAAATTGCGGGGGCGGGAGGGTGCGTGTCAAAAATTGAAACGGACGGACAGACAGACAGACGGACGGGCGGACAGACAGACGGACATGGCTATATCGACTCGGCTGTTGATGCTAATCAAGAATATATTATATATACTTTACCTATAAATATAAACGATTCCTTCTCCCTGTTACATACTTTTACACAAACTTAATATACTCTATGTACGTTCGGTACAGTGTATAAAAATTACATTTATGCCAAAATTTTCGACTTATTTCCCATAGTGCATACGGGTAACATGTTCTATCCAGCGCAGCCGCTGTTGTTTTATGCGCTTGACTAGACTAGTGTCCCCATAGAGCTCATACACTTCAAGCTTCTTTCGGATGCGAAATTCCTTGCTAACTTTCAAAGGTCCATAAATCCTCCCAAGAATCTATCGCTCGAAAACGCCAATCGCCGTCTCATCCGCTGGTGATATTGTCCATGCTTCTTCGCCGTATTGCAGGACTGGGATGATAAGCGACATGTATAGCGCTGTTTTCGTTTTTCGAGAGAGGGCGTAGTAGCATCGGTTTGCAAGAGAAATTCTTTTTCGGATTTCCAGACAGGTGTTATCGCTGGTTAGCATCGTTCCGAGGTAGACAAAATCCTTTACAACTAGACTTTTTGTGAGTCGTTACTAGGTATGTACCTTCTAGAGTTATTGAGCTATCAAGATTAACAAATGATAAAGATCGGATGAACTATACTCAAGCTACGACCAAAAGAAAGTTCGCTGCCGCAGCGCTGAAAGCAGTGGCGTCATCTATTGGTCAGTTTTGAACATCCCACATTGTTCAAAGCAAGTATTGGCGCCATATTAGCTGCTACTTTAGGTACAGAGTATTTTACAGTAGGTCTTATAGCCTATTTCCACCAAAGAAATGAAGCTTCATTTCTTGAAATGACAAGAAATGAAGAAAATGATATCATTTCTTCCATACAAATTGTTGTTGCATTTTGCCCTTCATTTCCTTCATTTCTCAAAAATGATGGCATTCCCCACGAAGGAATTTGGTATTTTTTTAAAAAGTACTCGCTACTCTCTGGCACTACTCGTTACTCTCTGGAAATAGAAAGTGTCATCACCAATAAACTATTGATTTGAATTTGAAAATAAGGCGCAATTTTGTTTATATTATAATTTAGTCAAAATAAGTTGTGTATTTAGCTTTCTGCTGATTATTCAGGGCGTTAACAATGCGTTCGCCCAGGGTAATTGCTTTCCTGCCGGGTATGTCTTTTTTTGGGTAAATATTGCAAAAACTCCCCGTGAGTTTGAAAGTGGCGCCTGTTGTTTAAATCAAACCATTCAGCTGTTTTTGTCAACGTTTCATTGCGAATATCAAAATGATGAAGATTTGTCAATGGAAACAGCATCATTTTTAGAAATGAAAATGATAAGAAATGAAGCCAGTGAAGAAATAGGCTATTACTTGTTTTTTTTTTATTCCAGCAAAACACAGCTGGCAAACCAGAGTAACCGCTCATATCCTTTGCCTATTTGGTGTATTTATGGTCACACTGGAAATTTATGCGGATGCTAAATAAATAAAACGCAATTTCGCGTCATAAATGTTCCGCACATCTAAGAACAGGCCTTTAAAGTAAAATGGCAAATCTTTAGAATAAACCTGTCTATTGAGGTGTTAATATCACCCAAATATATCACCAAAAATTATTCCTTTTCCCATATATCCGCGATGCCGCGGTAAAATAGCCTGATAGTGGTCGTAGTTATGAGCTGAACGGATTTGTTAAGCTTCCCACTTCGATGGGTCCGCACATTCCGCACATTTCCCATCACCAGCTCTTCTCATGGCTTTAACTACAACATGTTAGTTTTCCTCACATTCTTCCTCTTTCAGTAAGCAATAAAAATTAATAACTATTAATTATGCATGTTTTGTGTAAGTTGTAAAAATATATTTGTATAAACAAATGGCAAAAATGCTTGTCAAATTCTATGCGATATAATCAATTAGCACGATTTATGCTGCACTTGGTCACCGTTGGCAGGCGGCAGCCGCCGGCATCAGCACCAGCTCCATGTCCAAGTACTTGTATTAGCCTCGAGCGTGACTCATTGACGTTCAACGTCCCATAGCCAAATCAAACAAAACACAACACACAGTTCGTGCTAAACGAGACCTTCTGCATATTGGAATCTGGCAGAAACACAAAAAGTGCGGCTAAGTATAACCCGAAAGGTAGTAAAATTCAAAGTTCGTCGCAATTAAAAGGGTGCGTAGAATGGGTTTCGCTGGCCGTAAACGCCAACTGGGAAAAATAACGAGCTAATAAAAGCTACAGGTGTGAGTGTGTGTGTATGCTGGGCCTTAAGAGCCCACCGAATGTGATGACGCGTTGCTATCAAACAATTGAGTGCGAGTATTCACATTTAATAAATAATCGCAAGGCGAAAAAACACAAATTATTACTTATTTGTTTATTAGTTGTGGTTTTTCGTGTTGCTGTTGTTGTTGTTGCATTGCTTGAGTCATCTCTGGGCATGCTTAAAAACATATTATGGAAGACGGAAATGAATGCCAGGAACAAAAAAAAAACAAATTGTTTATAAATACGCAAATAAAAACGCCATGCATGGAGGTAAACAGCTGCCAAAGAATAAATTAAATTTATGTATGGGCCAGTAGAATCTTCAAGAATCAACAAAGAAGAAGAGAATCTTTGCGGCTAGGTTTATATTTAAACCCTGAGCTCAGCTCCGAGAGAACTTGGGGAATGTGTTATCAACATGTTGTTTACTTTCCCGTGAACTGGTCTCAAATTACTGCCAAGAAGCGTACAAAATGTTTAAACAAATTTGACAAATAAAACATTAGACAAAAAATGATAAATGATGCGCGTGTGCAGTTTTATTTAGTTTTTTTTGGGATGCCCTTGCTAAGGGTATAATGCAATTGCTGTGATGTTTGTAACGCATCGTAGGATTTTTTTCCAAAAACAAAATTATTTTTGGGTTCATTATGTCTTAAAAGTAAAGGTTTGTTGTGGAAAAATTCTTACTTTTGCACGGATCGAGTTTTATAGGACTAAAACCTGGGACCGCCTAGAGGCGGCTTTGGGAAAGTAGGTCAAAAAAAATTTCAGTAAACAAATTTTGTAGTTTTCTAGTTTTATTATAAAGGAATTAAAGAAAGGCTCAAAAAACAAAAGAAATAACAATTAAAACTAAATCAACTTAAATTTACAAAACTCCAAAATATTTGTGTACAAAAAGTTCGTTGACTTATTTGTGATGAAAATCGTAGAAACAGTCTTTTTGCTGGAAAAGGCACAGGTTTATATTATATTACATTTACGGCATTCAATTTGAGCTTCGGAAGTGCAACCAGGAAGCTTACAGGTTTTTTTTGCCAGCGCGTGATAAAAACATCGGAAAATGCTCGGCGCCATCATAGCGTACATTACACATCTTCCCTGTGTATTTCTTTACCTTTTCAGCAACTTGTCGTGTGCGTCCTGGTCCTTTTGGCAGAGAAGGAGTTTGTAGCAGTTGGTATTTTGCATTATTAGCGTCGGGCTGGTTTATTCGGTGAAACAAAATGTAAGCGTTTACCATGGCTAAATCAAGCATATGTGTAAATAGTCGATATGTGTACTTGTTGCTCTTTACTGGAATTTTATATCGACCAATAAGTCCGTCCATTAAGTCGACACCAGCCATATTGCTGTTATATTCGTGGATTACATTGGGGCAATCTATATCAACGTACTATTTTTCAGAGCGAAAAAAACGTGAAGCCTGATCTTTTGAATTTGTTTCATTCAGAAAAGGCTTCGTGCCCGCGTAAGTCGATGCAAGTCGCACTGCTATATTGTTCCAAACCGTCAAAGACATTTCGACTCCTGATGCAGATCCACAAAATTCAGTAGAATATCCACGCACTTGTTTCTAGAGGTCGCTGTCAGTTGGCAGCTTACAATTTGGAATGCGATTCGAGCGAATAGTTCCCAAGGAAATATAATAATTGTGGAAGTACATAATCTGGCGTTGGCTCATCGGAACTGACAAAAACTTCCAATTGAAGTGATTCACGATAGGCCGTATTTTGTATAAGGGATACTATTATCGTTGAAATGCAAATTGCTTCGTATTTTTTCAAAGCGATTTTTTGACATTGCGCTCTGAACTGTTCCAAACGCGTACTCACCTTAATATGAACGAACACTTGGGTAGCGAAAAACTGACATAAAAAATAAAATGCCAATAAATTGTTGAATTTCCAAATTGGTTGTTGAAAACGAAGTATTGACATCTTTTTGGGCAGCATACAAATTTGTTTGCTGGGTAATATGCTCAATGATAGTATCATTCAAAAAGTATTCAAAACACTTGAATGGCGTGTCAAACATTTTAAGAACTCGGAGGTCTGGCTCAGTAAAGGAAATCGCAGATTTATCCATGACTTAGTTCTTTTGGCGCCACAACAGCTTTTTGAAAAGCGGTGATTTTGGATCTATAGCCCAAACAGATCCTACAAATTCGTATATTTTGCTTTCTTCAGCATGAGCAATATCATGCTCAGCAGGCGCTTGGCGTTTGCGTTTCTGTGCTTCAGGTGAATTCGATGCTATCGAAGTTGAGGGTGACAACAATTTCGCCAACGGAGTAGGATTTACCGCTCTTTCAATCGCTTCTTGATCTTACTCATTGACAGGAAACGCTGCCTCGCAAACATCATGAGTCAAATCGTCCTACAATTCTTCTTCTCCGTCCGTATAATGTGAAAATCAATCAAATTCAAAAATTTCTCAATCTCCACATCGGAAAGAGCTGATAGCTTATGCTTTTGTTGTCATTCCATGTCTACTGAAGCAATTATTTGGACTTAAATATGTCTTCAGCTGTTCCACTTTCAAACTTACCTTATAAATTTTTTTCCCGAATTGTCCCAAGACCGCTTCAAGACGGGATACCTTATAAAAGCAATAAAATGCTAACGAAACCTTTTTTTAATGTGGGTTTTATGTTTTGCATCCTTGAGAATATCAGCAATACGGCAATAATTTTGTTAACAGCGGCGAACTTAGAATTGCCGACTGCCTCTCCATATCATTGCTTAGATCAGTTGTGAACAAACGCAACGTTTTCGGACCTAGAGCCAGCTAAACTCACTAATTAAACATTAGAAAGGTCGCCAAATAAATTACAAATTTGTTTTTTTTGTAACTTATAGAGCTGGCGAAGGCCACGTATAGTCTTACAGAAAGCACATGAAGTTTAGTAAGCCCTAGAAGAACCCTGTAGTTGTTTAATCCAGACCAAAGTTTGTGAAGAAATGGCAACTTCTACGACTTTTTAGAGTTGGAAGGGCCATCAAGCACAGAATTTCGTAGGCCACAAGAGCAAAGGGTAAAAGCTGTTACTACACAGACTCGAACTGATTTTAGAATATTTGGTCCAGCGAAGATCGGTCTGTCTAGAGAGACATAGAGAGCCCGTTAGGATCATTTGAGATGACCCTTGAGATGAATAAGGTTCCCAAACGCTCTGAATATAATAGTAAGTTTTCGTGTTGACTTCTTCATTCGCTGGTGAAACGAATTAAAATTGTTCAACACAATTCAACGCAATATTAATTTACAGTACAGCAAGAGCATAAAAACTTCGACAATGCCTAACTTAGCTTTTCTCTATGATTTTATTTATGTTTCTATTAAGCTTAACTAATTAAATGTATACATATACACGCAGCACTTGAACTATGTGCGTGTCTTTGTATAATATTTCGCATAATAAATTTATTAAATTTGTAGTTTGTGTTGAACAAAACAAAAAAACACTTTTAATATTGCATTAAGCGACGATCTCAGCGGTTTTTGAACTTCTCGAAGGACGTTTCAGTTAAAGTGTTTGGTTAGATTATTAAAACAGGGTGAATTGTTCGTAAACAATTCGGCAATGGTAAACAAATTCAAATAGGTCGCTAGGAATGTGGCCAAGAGTCCAAAGATCAACACACCCATGGTACAGGACACATCACACTCCATACGATGCAACAGACGCACCAAACGCACCCAACAGCCCTGCGGTGTAACAGGCTTGGCCGCAACCAGAAGTGGCTCCATTTCCAGCTCGATGGGATCATAATTTAGGTCCAATGGCAGACTGCCATAGCTGGCCTCGGCCGCTATGCGTTGATGTACACGCTCCATGCGGCGAATGCGTCGATAAAGCAACGGTGGGAGTATAAAAACTAATGGACCCGTTATGGTGCCACCTACCACATCCATTAGCGCATCAAAATTGGGCACAAATTCAGCCATCAGCACCTCCAGGGCCAATACTGAAGAACGTATCAACATGCGCTTAAAGGAAAGACCTAAGTCAAGATGAAATAAAAAAGTAAAGTTTATGTTTGCTCCCTTTAAAAGTAAGGGAATAGCTAACATTAGTGTAACCAGATAAAATTTGACATTGACATTGACCTAAGACTTTGGACATTAGTTCATAACTTATTGGATAGTTGAAACATTTTCTCTGCTTTTATTCGTATTGGTGCATTACGAAACATTAATTAAAAACTGGGAAAAATAATATTTTCCCTCAATATTAGCCCTCAATTTTTACCTGGTAAATGGTTTGTTTTATTTATTGTGCTTGTAATGTTGATATTCGGCCTTGTTCTGCAAACCTCTAACAACCCAAAAGCAATTATCGGTGTTCCTGAAACCTCTTTTGGTTGTTTTCAAAAGTTGCGAATTTTGTGGCGACATTTGGTCTATGTTTCCCAAAGCTTTTCTGCACTCTGCGTTTAGAAATGAGAAAGCTAAACGCGGCGTGTACAAAAACTACACGCCACGTGTTGCAATGATAAAGCTGTAGAAAAGCCACACGCCACGTGTTGAAATGAGAAAGCTAAACGCGGCGTGCAGAAAAGCTACACAAACGTTATGGGTTGAAAATCCCGGTCGAAACGTGCAGAAATCCTACATTTTCGTGAAGGTTTTGAATATTTTTTTTCTCTGTGAAGGTGAAATGACCAAATGTTTTTAAAATGCCAATCTACTCAAATGTAGCACCTGATCACAAAATAGTTTGCAATTCCCAAATCCAGCGTCTTACCTTCCGGCAGCTTGAAATAGTTTTCTATTTGCATAAACATGGCCGAACTGGCCACGGTCACAGAGAAGCATAACTGCAGCGACATGAGTATAAGCATCACATAGAAGGGCACACTAGTTGGCAGCGATTGCAACAGATTGTCGGCAATCATCGAACCGAACTTATAGGCTGCTATAATTGCGCCAAAAATGGCCACACTGCAGGTAACTACAACAACAAAAAGCCAGTGTGAGTTTTGGCATGTAATCAACTACTATTCAAGGTGCTTACTTACTGGCAATACCGCTTAGCGCTGCCCAAGACACTTGAGACTTGTGCTTCATATCAATTTGTAGGGTAAGCAGAACGGGATGGATGTCAAACTGAAAGGCCAAAATGCTATAGCTCCTTAGTACAGTGAGAAAACCCGGAAGTTCTGTAAAGTTTTTCAGAATTATAAGATAAGAAGATATAAGAAGTCAAATGTGCTGTAGCCACTTACCAAACGAGATGCCCTCAAAAGGTGTACCCAGTGCAGGAGCGGCAAAGAGACAAAACCAGAGTAGTGCCACTATGATGATCATAACACACACTGCTATAATAGCCAAACCACTGTAAGTAATACAATAATAATGAATGACACACAGAAGTAGGAAATACATACATAAATAAAAAACCCAAAATTTAAAGAAAAGCTAACATAACCCTTTAAAACCAGGTAACTAATGTATGTGGCTACCAAAAAATCACCTAACTTTTTACTGTGAAACTAAACGGTTTCATTTTTGATTCAATTTACTTAATGATCTTTCAGTTGATGTAGATAGAAAACGGATTTTAATGATTTTAGCTGAGTGATTTCCCAAAATCGGCAATAGATGGCGCCAAAACTTTGACCAATTAGCTACTTGTGAAATATGTGTAACTAAGTTTATTGAATATAATAGAATATTTCCACCAAAGAAATGAAGAAACTTATATCATTTCTTCCCTCCAAATTGTTGTTGCATTTTGCCCTTTATTTCTTTCGTTTCTCAAAAATGATGGAATTCCCCACGAAGGAATTTGGTATTTTTTAAAAAAGTACTCGTTACTCTCTGGAAATAGAAAGTGTCATCACCAATAAACTGTTGATTTGAATTTAAAAAGTAGGCGCAATTTTGTTTAAAATATAAATTAGTCAAAAAAAGTTGTGTATTTAGCTTTCTCCTGCGTTCGCCCCGCGTAGTTGCTTTCCTGACGGGGATATCTTTTTTTGGGTAAATATTGCAAAAAGTCCCCGAGAGTTTGAAAGTGGCGCCTGTTGTTTAAATCAAACCATTCAGCTGTTTTTGCGGCATTGCGAATGTCAAAAAGATGATTTGTCAATAGAAACAACATCATTTTTAGAAATGAAAATGATAAGAAATGAAGCCAGTGGAAATAGGCTATAACTTCAATGTTAACCACTATTGTTCGATCTTACAGCGCCATGCTGGCGGCAGCCCGTCGGAAGCGAAACCAGCCAGACTCTGGTTGTCGTGCTGCTGCTGCGTTAGGGATGGTGCAAGCTGAGCTGACACAACCATTGTGACAGCTCTGGTCACACTATTCATCGTGATAACGCAGCAGCAGCACGACAACCCGTGCACCATCCCTAACTCGCCGTTTCTGGCTTGGCTGCCGTTGCGGATGGCGGCAGCATCGCGCTGTACGATCGAACAAACGAATATTCAATAAAGTTAGTTACACCTATAAAGTCGAGTAGCCAGGCCATTTTCTTGCCAGATTGTTATATGGCAGCTATACGATATATTCATCCGATTTTGATCAAAGTTTCCAAAATTGTGTTGTGATAATATTTATAACTGGAAAGTAAAAAGCCGCTACCATTGAAAACAAAAAAGTTTTTCTCACTAAAGCTACTTTTTCGACCGATCGTTCATATGGCAGCTCTGTGCTATATTCATCCGATTTGATGACCTTATGGCAGGGCTTAATCCCGAAACGAATTTCGATTCCGGTACCGGTTCCGATACGTACCGAAAGGAATGTTTCGGTTTTCAATTAATTTCTGTTTCGATACGGTACCCGGATTTTTATTTCGGTATACCGGTACGTATCGGTATAAGTACTACTTTTTTAATAATGGAAAAATTAAATTCTGAGATAGTTTTAAATCATTTTATTCCAGTGTAATAAATCGATTCAAAATCCAACTCAAAATGGATGGTTTCACATTTAAAGTAAAATTACATTTGTAGACTATTTCATATTTTGTATTTTTTTACGTAGTTGAGATGTAAGAACTTATGATTACATTCTATACTCATATATTTTATAAGTAGAGCCCGGATATATATGCTATAAAGAATATGAGTATATTCCCAAAAAATATTCTAAAAAGCATATGAGTATATTCTTTTTGTATTGTATATATGCAATTTTTCTACTTCGAAAATTGAGGTACCTTGGTATAGATGTAAAGTGTAGGAATACGAGTCAACGATACCCAAGTTCGAGTCCGAGTAAAGACTGAATTTTTTTGGTTTTTAAATTTTTTCGTGTATCTTCCACAGTTTTGTAGATAAATGTTTCTTAACTTCTAGATATAGCTAGTAATCAATATTATTTATCGATTTGCTAAAGGAATGATAAAGATCGGATGAACGATGCTCAAGTTATGAACAAAAAACGGCCAGTTAACACCCCCTACCACCCATAGCCACAGCATTCCTTTTAACAATGGCAATCTTAGTGAGAGAGAGAGAAAGAAACTTAGAGATGCGCGTATAGCAGAGTTCCCCAGCGATAGCCCCTGGGGCACGAACATACTCGCCAATTTACACCGAATGCTTGCCGAAGTCATGCATCACTGTTTGTTAGAGAGAGACACAGTCACATTTTCGCGCTCTCTGCTTGGGGAACCCTGGCGTTTAACAACGTATAACGCGTATAACTTGTGGGTGCAGAGTCCTGTCCGACAAAATATTTTATAAATCGAAAACGATCGCAAGATGTTATGGGCGTATACAAATTTTTGTTCCGAAATTCCTTTTTATAGTGGTTTTTATAGTGTTCAAAAATTTTTGATAAACGCACAAACTCCATGAAGAAGGTATTCTTCGCTAACACGTTTTCTTCCGAGCAACGTTCCCAACTTCTCCAGGTGCAAGCTTAAGAGACTGTTGAAGATTGAGAATAATCTGCTCTGATTGTATAAGACTTCGAGCTTGCTCTCTCGAACAATTATTTTCGAAATACATCAAATTCTCTTATCCGCAATAAAATTTTGTGCCGCTGCGATGCATTTGGATTATGCGCTATCAAGTTTTTGTAACACCTAAAAATGTTTTATTAAAAAAAGAAGGAAATTATTAAATTTTAGCTACGTACCAACTTAACTTTGAAATTCCGCGCGGCCATGAAAACGTATAATATTATATCTGATTTGGATTTTCGTAAAATTCTCTATAAAATATTCCGAATTTTTTGAGCCATAAGAGCGCGCTTATTTAGCGCTTCTTGGTTGTTGCAAAAGAAAGCAGTACAAGCTCGTATACTGTCGGTGTGTCGATGTCGCTGCCACAGAGCGCTCTTGCATACGCATTAGATAGGGACGCTCCGGACTCTGTTACAAAGTATAAAAAGTTATGCATCGAACTAAAATAATTTCTTCTTTCCGATAAATTATTCTTGTAAGTTGTAAAGGAACGTTCAACATCGCAAGAAATTGTTGAAGCATAAAAGTAGTAGATACAATATTTATTTTTGATAGTTGTTTTTGCAACTGATTTTTCCATATTAAAGAGCGATCAAATGTGTTTTCGTACTCTTTTTTTTAGCTTCCAGGGAATCATACCTGGAAAACTAACAGCTGAGCCACGATACTTACAATATTAATAGAGAAAAAATTACAGTTTTAAGAAAAAAAAAGAATATTCTCATATTCTGACCACCAGTTAAGAATGTTTTCATGGTTTCAAACACATTTAAGTACGATTTTGCTAGAGTGGATGATTTTGGCAAACCTTTATCTCTTACCATCTCTGAGATCTGTTTGTTCATACAGACGGACGGACGGTCATGGCTATACCGACTCGGCTGTTGATGCTGATCAAGAATATATACAAACCGTTACAAACTTTTACACAAACTTAGCTTACTCTGTGTACCTTTGGTGCAGAGTATAAAAACCGAAACGGTACCGGTACCAACGTTTCGGTTTTGTTCCGGTGCTATCGGTTTCAATAATAACGGTAAACGGTTTTCGGTATTCGTGATTTAAAACGGTTTATTTCGGTTAGCAGTTCCGGTTCCGGTATCAAGCCCAGCTTTATGGGTTTTTTTACACTTTGTGTGGCTTCTAACTTAAATTTCTCAGATATTATAACTTTGCGGGGTACAGAGTACGTTATAGTCGGGCTTGACCGACTTTCTTTCTTGTTTTAAAGTTATGAAAATTGACCTGGAGACGGATAAAACTTGCTTTGTTTAAATTTCCTAATATATTGAACGGAAAATATCTCTTATAGGTATACAAAAATCTCTTGTCGTTCGATCGTTTTTTTTTAAATGTTTTGGGTATGTTTGGTTGGTATGAGAATAGATAGTAAAGAATATTCCAAACCGCTAGGTGATTAAATGGTCCGAAAAATCGCGAAATTTGCAAAATTTTATTATGAGTTTAGGTAAACGCGAAGAATAGGTGGTGTGGGCCAATCGGTCCAAGAAAATCGCAAAATCAAACAAATTTGATAATGAATATGGCAAAATATTCGGGTAAATGAAAGGTGTAGATCGAATGGTCGAGAGTGAAATTTGCAAAATTTTATTTTGAGTTAAGATTATCATGAAGATTTGATAGATGGCAATTGTAATGTAAGCTTCACTTCCTCGTTGGTGTTTAAAATACTATCGGCGTCGTAGCAACGCGCGCCGGGATTTTAAAGTATTGTATAAGTTCGTTGTTTTCTGAAGATGCCTTTTGGAAACCGTATCTAAACTCGCGATATGTCGACTGGAGGTAGAGAAATAATGCAAAAGTCGATTTGTAAAATGGAAATCAAACTTCGCTTATTTATGTACAAGGGAATATTGAGATCCCAGTGTTCCAAATCCTTGTAAAAGATGTCGCTTACTAGAGTTCCTCCGATAAAACTGTTGAAAACAAGTCCGAACACGAGCGGAAAGTTTGTGGCACCAATTATTTAGTTAGCGAAGTTCGCCAGCGTCTCTAATTTTTCCTGTTTAATTCTCCGTAAGTGTACTGTACCCCTGATCTGGCTGCAAATATAAGAAGTCTACGGCTCATACATACATTTCGAGTCTCTAGCTTTTACCATCTCTGAGATCTGTTGGTCGATAATGAATTATACTGATAAAAAAGCTGCCTTGTTACTTCTAGATATGATCAAAAACATTTCATTCCATCGAATTCACTAATTTGTAAATATAATCCACATACCGCATATGTTTGGGACTGCCTAGCCACATCAGCGGACAGATGACCAAGCCCACAATAATGGCCCAGTAACAATAGGAAAAGTTATAATTTCCGGCGCTCATGCGCAGAACAACCGCCTCCAGATTCTCAGCCGCCATGACCACACTTGGCACGGCCATAGCAAAGATGCTCAAATCCAACAGCACCGACACCAACAGACTCATGAAGGGGCCATAGGCCAGCTCGGCCAGTGCAGCATACGGATAGCTGCGCTTCTGTAATATCGAGGGATCCAAAAACTCGGCCATGGTCCAGCATTGGGAAAGCAGGAACGATGTGTAGATCTGTAGGAAAATGATGGACAACACTAACAGCACCCCAAAGTAGCCAAGCTTGACCAACAGCGCGGGTAAAGTGACAAACGGAAAGATGCCAAACAAGTCGACCACATAGAGGATGGCAATGAATAGTGACAGATTCTCCGGCTCATTTTCGTAGGCCCGAAAGTGGGGTAGAGCACTGAAACGGGAACGCGACAAAAACGGAAGCTGGTCATGTTGATGCGAGGGCGTCAACTGAACTGGCGAACGTCGTTTGGGCAGGGCAAAGGATGCAGCGCGCGATGGGCGTGGCGCTGCTTTGACATTTGGTCGTCGGAAGAAGAACATTCGCCGAAATAACGAACTCAACGCGGCAACTGAAAGCGGACAACTGAGACACCTTCTAAGACAGAACTAATGGCTGGGACTAGAAAAGGGGCAACTGGTAACGAGTTTGTCATGTGATATGCCTTGACAAACTGAGAGGGAAGCCCTTTCGCTGCTGCAATGTCAATGCACGTTGCAGTGAAAGAAACAACCGGTGGTCAATTGCAAGTTCAATGCCTTCCACTCGTTGGAGTAACCAACAAAATAAAGTTAAAACAATTGCTGACAAATATTGTGCTGTGCTGCTCACAATACTAGTCAAGTGCCTTTGTGCACAACAAAGTGAACACCCTACTTAACTATCAGACCTGTTATTATTTCCGAATCCGATCGATTGGAAATGGAAAGAGTTCCGAATCCCAAGAAATAATTCTAACAATTCCAATTGTCAAGTAGATGTTATTTATACAGATTATTCCGAGGCATTTGATAAAGTTTGTCATAACGCTCTACTCTCCAAGCTTTTTAAGCTAGGGTTTCATTCCTCTTTATTTAGCTGGATTCAATCTTACTTGGACCGCCGGACTTACAAAGTCAAAATAAACAACTCGCTTTCTACTCCATATGTGGCTACATCAGGAATTCCACAGGGGAGTGCCCTTGGTCCTTTACTTTTCATTATTTTTATTAATGACATTTGTATGCATTTTCGTAACTCAGAGTTTCTGCTATATGCTGATGATCTTAAAATTTACCGATCAATTAAATCCTTAAGTGATAGTCGATTGTTGCAATCTGATCTTACTCTGAACTTACTCCCTCTTAGTCTCAACAAATGCTTCTACAATATTACGGCCACTTACTCGATTTCTAATCAAACTTTATCGAGCCGTGTTGAGGCCATTGATTTGGGAGTGAAACTCGACAAAAAATGTATCTTTAATGAGCACATCAATTATATTTTGCCAAAGGCCTATTCCAGGTTTGGCTTTGTCAAGCGCAACGCCAGCCAATTTAAGGATCCTTACACTAGGTTGAGCCTTTACTCTGCATTTGTGCGTTCCAAGTTGGAGTATGCATCATTTATTTGGAATCCCTCTAGTGCAGTTCATACAAAGAGGCTTGAAAGGGTGCAGAAAAAATTTCTAAAATTTATAAATTATAAAACCTGAGGTAATCGCAGATGGATGGGCTCTCGCAACCCATTAGATGAGGCTGACTATCGTAGAGCTGCAGACTCCCTGAGAAAGCTTCTCTTCGATATTAAGGCTGAATACCTGGAAGAAAAACTTCGTAACATCGACCCATCGCAAGACCGAGGTTTCTCCCTTTGGAAATGCACCCGTCATGTTAAGAGACAGCCCCTACAGAGGTTTGTAGTCCAGAGGGAAGTTGGATCCTGGGCTCGCTCTGATCTAGAGATAGTTAAGGAGTTTGCCAACAATCTCGAGGATCGTTTCACACCCTTCAGACTAGTTTCAGCTGAGGATGCCGCCACCACTCAAGCTGGGGTCTCAATAGAAACTGGCCCACTCTCTCACATCAGACCCATCTCTCTGGACGAAGTGCGTCTTCAGATACGGCTGCTAAAGTCCACTAAGGCCCCGGGCATAGACGATGTTGACGGCAAAACTGCCAATGCACTTCCTGAAGTGGGAGTCCTGTTCCTGCTGATGATATTCAACGCGATATTACGGTTGCACTACTTCCCGACCACTTGGAAATCCACTGTGATCGTAATGATTCCCAAGAAGGGCGAGGATCACTCAAAGAACGACTCCTACCGGCCAATTAGTCTACTGCCAACTTTCTCCAAAATATTTGAAAGAATATTTCTTGGAAGAATGTTGGCAGTTAGCGCGGTCGAAGATGCTATACCTGACCATCAGTTTGGTTTTCGAAGAGGACACTGTGCGCCGCAACAGATCCACAGACTCTCAAACCACATTTTGAAGGCATTCAAGAACCTGCAATATTGCTCTGCCGTCTTTCTGGACATAAGACAGGCGTTCGATCGCGTTTGCACGAGGGCCTGCTATTCAAGCTTAAGTCCCTCCTCTCTCTAGAACAATATCTGCTGATTCGCTCCTTTCTCCTGGGGCGCCGTTTCACTGTTGAGCTGAGAGGCGAGCGATCAAGCATCCGTCCCATTCTTGCAGGAGTACCTCAGGGTAGTGTTCTCGGACCGGTGCTATACTCTCTTTTCATCTCGGATCTGCCGTATCCAGTTGCACATCGCACCTTTATCGCCACGTGCGCTGACGATACCGCTTTTCTTGCATCCAGCACAAGCCGCAAAAGAGCATCTGCTAAGGTCCAGCAGTTCCTGGATGGCTTTGGTCGTTGGGCGAACCGCTGGAACATAGCTATTAACCGTTCAAAAAGCCAACACTGCACCTTCGCTATGAGACGCGGGAAAGTTGCTCGAGTGCAACTTCTTGGGTCAAGAGTCCCATATTTGAAATTTGCGGTTAAATATCTTGGTGTGACATTGGACCGCCGCCTGATCTGCAAAGCCCATGTGGAGCTACAGTAGCAGCTAAGGCGAAGGAGCTTGATTGGCTTCTCAAGCCTCGTAGCGGACTTTCGTTGCGATCCAAAATCCTTGTTTACAAGGCTGTTATCATGCCTTCCTGGACCTGGGGGATCCCGCTATGGGGTACGGCATGCTCCACTACACTCAAGAAACTTGAATCTTCTATAAGCCGAGTACTACAGCGCATTGCTGATGCTCCCTGGTATGTGAGGCATACAACTTTATATCGCGATTTGGATGTTTTGCCATTATGCGCCCAAATCAATATGCATACTAGTAGGTATCATGACCGACTGGTGGCCCACTCCAATAGACTTGCATCTGATTTGGCTACAAACAGGCTCAGAAGACGCCTTAACCGACGACATCCCTCAGACCTCTGGGTCCATTTAAGGCGTCCCTCGGGCCACCTCATCAACTTGGCTTAAGTGTCCCCTTGGGACTATCCCCTACTAATATTTGCACGCAGCTGGTTTCCCCAGCAAGATGACAGATCACTCCCAGGACCTGTGCTGCGTGTTAAGTTGTTATCCCAGGCGTTTGCCGTGCTGTCTAAGACCCGTATAGTATTATTAATTCTTGTTAACTATTTGTAAATAGATAAAGTTCGATGTATCAAGTATTCTCCTAGCTATCATTAAACAAAAAAAAAAAAAAAAATCGCGCTCCTCCCGCTCAATTTTTCTGATCCTTTGCTGCCTTATTTTAGTAGATGTGCCTTGGTGCATCTCTCCACTCTAGAAGATAGAAGAACTATTGCGTCTTTATTGTTTTTGAAAGGACTTGTTTTTGCCTGCATTGATTGTCCTACCTTGTTAGGGATGATAAATTTAAATGTACCAGGCAGAAATCTAAGAACCTTCCAAACCTTTCCCATCGGCAATCAAAATTTTTTTAGCAGAATACTTATCTTCTATTAGACACTAATTTGAGTTATATAATTTAAGTTAAAACAAGAGTAGCCAGTTAATAGCTTTGTTCAATTGGCGAAAAAATCAAGAAAGAAAGTCGGTCAAGCCCGACAATAACATACTCTGCACTTTTACACTCGCAATTGCTCACGAGTCAAACGGCCAGTTAACACACCCCACTTTTATCTTGTTTATACGTTGAAATTGGCAAAATCAACAAGAAAAATTGTTAAATCAAAAATTTTAAGCCAAAAACGAAAAATGTCGGATTTACATTTTTTTTTTTTGTGTGTACTAAGACTTTTTTCAGACATAACTTCTGTATACTATATAGTTTTCCGACTTTCAACAAACTTGGTGGAGCTATGTTAAAGCTTCGGAAACTTATAAATATCTTTAAAACTGACATGGCTATATCAACTCAGCTCGTCATACTGATCAAGAATATATACTTTATGTTGTCGGAGATGCTTCCTTCAATGCGTTACAAACATCTGGACAATTTTAACATTTATATGCTCTGCAAGGGTATAGAAATGGCTCTTGTGTAACTTTTCATTTGAGAATCTCGAAATGGGTTATGAATAAATTAAATATTGGCTTATATTAGTTCATTTTGATTGTTTCCTAATGAAAATGTGATAAAAAAATAGGGTTTTTACTTTATGGTATCGGTGAACATTTCTGTGGAAATGCCTATATAGCTGGCATAGAAACGACTTTTTTTCTTCAACGCAAACGCCCCCTAACCTCGGATTTATAAGTTTTAGTAGGCATGTCGAGATCTAAACCGTTAAAACCGTTCGGTTTGAAAAATTTTAAGCGTTTCAAAATACTTCAGAAACAGGTATTAAATCCAATGAGCAGACACTTTATTAAATTTTATTGTCCATTTTTATTGAAGCTGCGAACCACTCAATATTAGTTTGTCTGCCGGTAACATCGACTAAAAATTTTTTTGGGTGTGGTGACCGATTTTCAAACGGCTTCCCCAAATTGGGGGATATGTCCGAAACGAAAACGTACTTATCGCCCAAATGAATGACAAATGAAATGGGCGAAAAGTCCTTGGGGGTTATGTCATGTCACCTGCGCGAGCTATTGCTTTGCGCAAAGCTACGAGTGCGTGGCTTGCTGAATGGGCGCGGGCACCCCTGGTAGAGATTTAGTACAAAGGATATAAGTCCGCTTGGCATAAGGATTTGTTCGGTTCAGTGGTTCACGGAGATTTTAATACACCCGCTCGGCTCATTACTTGGTTTTTGTAGACAAACGAAGAGGATTAGGTTAGGTTATTCGGTTACTCGGCCCTTCCTGCCCTAGCTGTTTAACTACTAGGTTCCACAATAGGGGCTATAAGACTCCGCTTTGAGATGTGCCCCTGCGTGCACCTCTAACTATGGACTCGGTGGCGCACTCCGATGAAATCCGTCTACAGCTCAGCATGTTGTTAATCCACAGGTTGAAGACTGGGTATGAGTTGCATATTGCTTATGGTAGAACGCTTTATCTACCTATGCTAAAAGAGAGTGAAGCGCGTTTGTTACCCATTTCCCTATTGTGCGGAGATGTTTGGGCTGATATCCCAGCCCGAGTTTTGTTTTCAATATTTTGCATGTTCCTATTTATTGTTGGGAACCACTCCAAATCATTTGGCATTGACTCAACACTGCACGACATAAAGCTGTCTGGATATTTCTTGGGTGTAAGGTGCTGCGCAAGTGACAGTAAGTGAAACCCGCGGAGGCGTTCAGTTAGGCCATTTTTATAAAAGGAAACTTGTCAGCCTGGCCATAATATTGAAATGTTTTGGGGCCGAAAGGTAAGAGATTCCTTTATGAAAACTGTTGGATTGCTTTCCAGATAGAACATTTAATATAATTATTTTTCTACAATAAAAACAGCCATAATCCTATATGATACTACTTCATTTCTGTAACATCTCAGCGAAACGTTTCTCATCCAGTTTAAAGCTGCACTTGGGCAGTTTTTTGCTTCTTGGCCTGGGACTGCAAGTAATGAAGGATTATCATTAGTCAAGCTTAAGTGGGCAGAGATAAAAATCAGTTTCATAAATACCTCCGATTTCTCACCGCTTTGCACCGTGATGACCTGAACCGCCTGACCGGGTCCCAGGCGCAAAAGTTGTGTGCCACGGGGCGATGAATCTTCGCCACAGCAAAAGACGCGAGGTTTGACAAGCTGCTGCTGCTGATTTAATGGACTTGGTGAATCCGACTCGTCCATGTCTTGTTCAGACTGCTCATTTGTTAGGGAGGCATTCTTATTGTTGTCCATGTAAGCGCGATTAAAAATCAAATGAATTGGACGCACTGCATCCGTTATATACTTACTACAATCCATTAAGTAAGCAGGTGGGGCAACAACAACAACATTGGGGTTATGCTTAGGGGCTCAATGAGGATTTCTTTGAAATGTATAACGGCAATTTGAGTGCAATTGGGTGATACGTACACTGACCAACAAAATCTTAGTAAATACTCTTATGTATACATACTTAGGTGTATATTGGCTACACCACATCATAGATTACATATTTACATGCACTAAAAAGGAACTGGAAACTTTGCTAAGGCACTAACTCACACTCCATGAACTGAACCCACTGGACGCGTTGATCTGGCGGTGTTTGCGGGTGTGGGATGTGATTTGGTAACCCATAGCGTCAAGAGGTGGTGGAGAGTGATTCGCCCGCAGGCGGTGCATCCTGCCTGTGGTTTTAAAACAGAATAAAAACGTAGAAAGAGTTGCTGGACGTGCTCTATGGGTCAACTAGTGTTGGAATGGATTAGGTGTGAATGATGTGCGCCTTTTTTTCAGTGTACGTATCAAGGTGAAATGTGGTAAAGCCAATTGTTAGGGTGGTCTGGGGAGTGCACAAAGGATTACACTTACGATTTAATGCCAAACAAACCCTGACGCTTGATATACTCCAGCACTAGATCATCTAGAAGATATTTAACCGACTGACCGCGGAGCAGAAGACGACGCACCAGCGAGGAGCTTACCTCATTGGGCACCCAGTTGGTGATCAGCGTAATGTTGCGCTGTAATTATACATTACAAATTGCATTAAGGATTTGAATATTATATGGCATAGTCCAGACTCACCTGGTATTTGGTTAGGATATCAGATTCAAATATAAACTTTTCCGGATTAGAGCCAAATCGTGTAATAACCACCAGACCATGATTAGCCACAATGTCCTCTATCTACAAAAACGAAAGGCGAATCAATAATTCCAGCACTTCGCTTCAATTTACAAAACTTACATCCGCCTCCTCCCACAGACCGGGTACAGCAAATGATTCGAGCAAATCGGCGCCGCACAACAGCTTCAAATGTATGGGATCACGACGTTCGCGGAGGCCCAGCGGCAACCAACCCGGTAAAATACCACCCACAGTCGTATCCGCATCCCCTGCTCCAGACATTGAGTTTATAAAATTGTTCATAAAATTCTGATGGTACTGCAGCACGGACTGAGTACGCTTCCACCCGGTCTGATGCACTTCCCAGTCGGATAGGCGTATCCAGTTGGATGACTGCAATGCCAATTTTACCATGGCACAGCGATCCAACGATGAAACCAACCCCTTCTTGCCATAGGAATCATGTGTGGGTGATATAATGCCGCCTACCACCTTGTGTGTGCCCTGCATCTCAAAGTGATCTCTGGCTATCTCTGTGTGTTTAGTAAATGCGGCGTCAATGTCAATGTAGCGATTGATGCAGTTCAGCCAACTTACCAAACATTCTCAAGTGCATGGGAGTGGGTGGGCTGAAGCAGCCGCAGGCTATAAAGGCAATCCGCGGCAGCAAACATTTGGTTTCCTCTATAAAGGCCGACATTGCGAAATACAAATAAAAATCAAGCTTTAGCTCATTTCTCCAAATGTTAAGATGTGCTGCAGTGTAACCGTACTTGACTTGGCAGAAAATGCCGAGTGAATAGCTTATTACCTAGAGATGTGCGCGTGTTGTGAAACTGATGTGTCGTGTAACTACAAGCCGGTTGATTACACCAGGTCACAAATGCAAATGAATGCAAGTTTTTGGCATTGGGGAAACCAAATGGACAAATTTTAAACTTTTAAACATTTTTGAGACTTGAGCAGCGTAACTATCTAAGATAGTTACGATAGATAGATAGTTCTCTTAGACAGCTGGGCATTTCCACAGAAAATTCCACCGAGACCACTTTTTGTTATCATATTTTCACGAGGAACTATCAAAATGAACTAATATGAGCCAATCTTAAATATATTCATTCATAGCCCAATTCGAGATTTTCTAATGCAAAGTCGCGCAAGCGCCATTTTTCCCATTTGGATACGTTTTGCTGTCATAAAAATGCCTTTAGATTGCATTGACTTTTGGTCCCTAAAATTTTTCAAAGGGTACTGAGAGTTAAAAAATATTACATAAGACACCATAATAAATTATGTGATTGCAATTAACTGTAAGTTTTTGCTTTATATTGTAACAAAAACAACATAAATAAAATGAGAAAATTTTAGTTACGTAACGTCACGTCAGATTCTTATGCAAATAAAAAAAATTTTGCAAACATTTTTGAATAAGATAGCCTGGAAAATAAACTTGTATTATTTCAAATCATACCAAAAAAAATCTTTTTAAAAATTCAAGATTTTCATATTTTTTAAAAACATTTTATCGTACAAACGTAACGTAACGTCAGTTTGGAAATGCCCAGCTGTCGTTATCTCAGAAGTTTATACCTGAAAATCTAAGAATACTTGTGGCAAAATCGTGTCTGACTCCAACCTTATTCTACGGTATCGAAATCTTCGGCAGCTGTAGCATTCAATTCGATAGCGAGATACATCTTTAATCGTAGACGTTCTGACCATATCTCTATATTTGCACACAAAATTTTTAATTGTACTCTTGAATCATGGATAAATCTGAAAATTCTCATCTTCCTTAACAAAATTATTTTTACGTGTCAGCCGAAATATCTTTTTGATAAATTAAAATTTGCATCATCCACGAGAACTAAAAATTTAATAACTCCGCGGATTAAATTAGCCGGTGCAGAAAAACATTTTTATATTTACGCTGCTCGCTGCTGGAACGAACTCCCTTACTTCATAAAAGACATTCGAAACGCAACGCAATTCAAAACAGATAAAAAGACAAAATAGACTATATATAAAAAAAAAACTACATACATCTAAAATAAAAATTAAAATTTCGAATTTTTTAATATATTAAAAATGCCCTTTTTTTACGTAGCTAGTAAGTTAGGGTACACTTATTATATATGCTACAACTTTTATACCGCGTGACCAATGCTAATTTATAAGATTCTGTCTTATTGTATTGGGAAAATAATAAATCTAAGCTTCGGCACAGACGAAGTAAGTTTTGCTTTCTCGGAGCTGCCAACTTTTTCCCAAATGACTGTGTACTCGATAGAATACAGAACGATTAGTGCCCGTTATCGATTAGAAATGGCGTCGTCGTCACTGTCTTTTCTTTTATGAAAAAAATTCGTGTTGTAGAATTTACCAATTAACAATTGTTAGGACGTGTACGTGTGCGTGTGTGTGCTGCTGTTGTCTTTCATTTAAGCCATAATCTGAGTGTAATTGGTGGGTGACAAAGTGCCGAGTGCAAAAACAACGCAGCAGAGCAGCAGCAGCAGCGACAACATGAAAATGAATTTGTGAATTTTTGACCCCAGCACTTTGACTAATACTGAGACAGGAAAGAGCAGCAGCAAGGATAGCCAAGGGAATAGCAACAACAAAATACGACAACAAATGGCGCTTGTAACGGTGCAGCGTTCGCCCAGTGTGGCTGGCTCGTGCTCGAATTCGGTGAGTGAGACACTTCCCGTTAGGAAGTGTGAGTGCGTGAGCAACCCCAAACCCCCTCCCACCCTGGTCGTTTTTGGATTTGTTTTGGTTTTGTTTAGTAGTAGCAGCTTCCTGTGCGTGTTCCGCTCTGGGCCATGATCCTTTGTTTGTGTGTGCGTATAGGTGTGTGTGCGTGTGTGTATTTGTGTGTTTTGGCTGGCCTGGCCAATTTATCTCGAGAGTGGTGGGCGTTCAGACAGCGTCATCGCGCATCTGTTTATTGTTTTTGTTGTTGCTTTTGCTGTAACTCAAGCAAATCCGAACCAGACGTCGCGACGTCAGCCGACGCGCGTTTATTTTCAATAAATTTTTGCATTGCCTTATTTGTCGTTTTTGTCATCGTCGTGTCGGCTGCTGCTGCTGTCTGTGATTTTCTTTTTGGTTCCGTCCGCGTCCGCCCGAAAATAGTTTTCCCTCCAAGGCTGCCCTTGGAAATTTTATTTAACAATATGCGAGGCATTTGCCCTCTCTTTGAAACGCCCCCAATTCATCGTGGTTATTTAGAACTGATGGAGAGTGACTCATTCAATCATTCGCAGGATGGCGAGGCCGAAGACGACGAGGGTAATAACAAACACGAGAAGAGCGAATGCTTCTTTGCTGGCAAAGGAACCGCCTTGGTATTAGCACTTAAGGACATACCGCCACATCAGGCCGAGCGTCGTCTGAGCACGGACTCCACCCGCTCTACAAACAGCACCCAGAGCAATAACTCGGATATCCAGCTTCATTTGCAGTCCATGTTCTATTTGCTGCATCGCGAGGATACGCTCAAAATGGTGAGTCTGGCACAGGTAGCCAACTAATGACCAAAACTAAATCCTCTCCCTCCTCCTCAGGCTGTCAAACTGGAGTCCCAGCGTTCAAATCGAACACGTTACCTGGTGATTGCCTCCCGAAGCTGCTGTCGCACATCTATAAGCGAACGGCGCAACAAGATCCAGCGTCACAATTCAGCCAAATCGGCAACAAACAGCTCCTCCACAGCCACACAGCGGCAGCTCTCTGAGGATGTGGCCAGTTCATCAAGCAAATGTGATCCGTTGTCGGACAAAGAGAATGTGGGTTCGGCTGCTGGCGACAACAAGAATACCTCAGGTATGGAGGAGTCCTGCCTGCTGGGCATCGACTGTAATGAGCGTACCACAATTGGACTGGTGGTGCCCATACTGGCGGATACCACCATACACCTGGATGGCGATGGGTGGGTGATGTCATTTCGACAGAGTAATCGGGAATCCTAACTAATCCTATTACCTTGACTATTGCAGTGGCTTCAGCGTTGCCGTCTACGAGAAGACCCACATCTTTAAGCCCGTCTCAGTGCAAGCCATGTGGTAGGCCTTACCAACACCCTAACTCGGCATCTAATGGCGTTCTCTTATCCTGTTATAGGTCGGCTCTGCAAACGTTGCACAAAGTATCAAAAAAGGCTCGTGAAAATAATTTCTATGCGAGCGGACCATCGCACGATTGGCTCTCCAGCTACGAAAGTCGCATAGAATCGGATCAGTCGTGCCTGAATGAATGGAATGCCATGGATGCTTTAGAGAGTCGCCGCCCGCCCTCACCCGATGCCATACGAAACAAGTAGGGAGGTTTGCAACTGTGTGGTTGATCATGATACCATTTCACTTTCATCATATTTTAGGCCAACCGCCAAGGAGGAAACTGAAAGTGTCATTAAAATGAAGCTAAAAGCAATTATGATGTCGGTAGATCTGGATGAAGTAACCTCCAAATATATACGCGGCCGCCTCGAGGAAATACTGGATATGGATCTGGGCGAGTACAAGTCATTCATTGATGCCGAAATGCTACTGATTCTGGGCCAAATGGATGCGCCAACCAAAATATTTGAGCATGTGTATTTGGGTTCGGAATGGAATGCCAGTAATCTGGAGGAGCTGCAAAAGAATGGGTAAAAAATTATTTGTTTAAAGGAGTCAAAGTGTGTCAATGGGTTTCTTTGTTATTTAGGCAGGTTCTGGTAATCATTCCGTCGATATCATATTTTGACCACCTTTTCAATTATTTTGAAACATTTCTGACGTTATTTATTCATAACAATAGTTTACAAAAAAAAAACAGAAAAAATTAAATGACCCATTTCTAATGAAACTATTTTTAAGTGTAGTTTGGATTGGTGAGCTCAAAAATCAATTTCAAAAATTTTTCATGGCAACGTTTTTTAAATATGATTTTTTTTATAATTTTCGGTTGCTTACATTTTTATTTATTGTTGTTGTTTAGAGTTTAACAAAGTTCAGTCAAACTATTTACAATTATGAATTTAGATTAGGCAATATACTATTCCTTACATCTTACAATGGGGAGTTTACTGAGAACAGATGATAGTACTTTTTGTAATTAAGACAGAGATTACAAAAGGGTTCATTGCTCAGTTCGTGAGGCAAGGATTTAAATAAATAATAATAAATAAATCGGGACATAATTTCTCGTTACCCGTGCCGGAGCCGCAAAGCTTATGAGGCTAAGCAGAGCGCTTGAGTCAACCTCACCTGACAGTAGCTTATGAAGGAAAAGCACACTAAGGTAGATCCTTCGATTATTCAGGGATGGAAGGTCCAATAAGCGTAGTCTGTGCTCGTATGGTGGTAGATGCCTATTGGGATTCCAATTTAAGCCACGCAGGGCGAAAAGTAAGAACTGTTTTTGTACAGATTCGAGTTGATCCTGATATTTTTGGTAGTGTGGAGACCAGACACAAGAGCCATACTCAAGAATAGGTCTGACCAGAGAAACGTATAGTTGTTTGGTGACATAAGGGTCATAAAATTCTTAAGACCATCTTTTGATGAAGCCAAGAACTCCCATAGCTTTATTAGTAATAACCGATATATGACCATTGAAACATAACTTGGGCACGAATTGTATTCCCAAGTCGTCGACTTTATAGATGCGCTGAAGTGGCTTATCGTCAATCATGTAGTCATAGAGATAAGGCGTATTGCGATGAAAAGTTAAATATTTGCATTTCTCATTGTTGAGCGGCAGACTGTTAATCATGCACCAATTATTGAGAGAGTTTAAGTCCCTTTGTAGGAGAAGAGGTGATACTGGATCGTCGTAAGACAGGCAAAGCTTAAGATCATCCGCATACATAAGCACCTGAGAGTAAGATAATGCGGACGGAATATCGTTTACAAATAAGTTAAAAAGCAAAGGTCCTAGATGACTGCCTTGGGGAAACCAAAGGATACACAAATGGATACAGAAAATAGCGAATTGAAGCTAACTCTCTGAGACCGATTACGCAAATAAGCCACGATCCAATTAAGAAGCTTAGGAGGAAAACCAAGCATATACAGTTTGTGTATAAGGAGCTCATGATTGACGGAATCGAAAGCTTTGCTGAAATCTGTATATATCACATCCGTTTGCTGCTTGTTTACGAACTCCATATTAACAAGAGATGTAAACTCTATCAAGTTGATGTTGACCGCCCGCTTTTTCATAAATCCGTGTTGTGATGGAGATATTAATGAGCGACAGAAATGCTATAATTGAGAAGTGATGATTGATTCGAAAAGTTTGGGAATTGCCGAGAGCTTGGCGGCATATCATATCTTGCTTGACTCCATCTGACCATTATGAATTGAGATGTGGCATAAAATGTAAGTGCACATACTCAAAAATTGAAAAAAATTCATATTTAAAAAATGTTGCCATGAAAAAATGTTTGAAATTGATTTTTGAGATCACCAATCCAAACTACACTTAAAAATAGTTTCAGTAGAAATGGATCTTTTTGGCTGTAAAATAGTATTATTTAATGTAAAACACCGTTTAGGTTTTGTTGCTTGGCATCTAGCCGCTATGAATTAGTTTAACAGAATGCAAAGAGTTAATTGTGGGTTTGTAGATAGTTGGTTTGTATCTTCTACTCATATTTAGTAATCAGTAGACATCGGATTTTATGCACATTTTTATATGAAGGTTGATTGAGGTGAAAATTTTGACTTTTACTAATTTAATAACTCACTTTACATTGAAAAATATGCAAATTTTGCATATATGCATATATGCAAAATATGCAAACAAATATGCAAAATACAAAAATTCTCATTCTTGAGCTTAGATTATGGCATATATAGACGGCAGGGAATCAAACCGGATCCAGAACCGGAACCGTATACCGAAAAGAACTGATTAAAACTCAGAACCAGAACCGTCACCGGAACCCATATTTTAAATTTTTTGTATACCGGTATTCGAGAACCGATATTCTTGAAACCGAAAAGACAGAAAAGAACCGAAACAGTGTACCGGTACAGTTGCGGTTCTGGGTGCAAAAAAAAGCCTGCAAAGATGGAACTTAGTTTTGGCGAGACCAGCCTTTTTAAAAATATTGCATCCTATATTCTTAGACCCTCATTGAATGTCATGATAACCATTGAACAGAAAAGTACTTGTGTTATCCATTTCTGTTCAAGTGAAACTGAATGAGGACAGCAGCTCTGGCACAAATCTGTTAGCTGAAAGTGGAGTCTAATTCGAATCATACATGTATTTGTATGAATAGAAACAGGAAAATATAAATAGTTCAGTATTTTCACAAAACTGTTTAATGACATCAATCACTGACGCAACTGAACCCCGCAGAACGGTTCGGTTCGAGTTTCTTGCGTCCATCGAACTGAACCATCTTCCAGACCTTCAAAATCTATTACCTCGGAAAAGCTTCTTCTGTTTGGAAAAACATTTGGTTCAGAAAATTATTAAAGTCGACTTTTATAAGTTTCTTTATATTGCGGATGGAAAAAAAATCATTGCTTAGTACTTGGATCGATTGGTGCACTATCTAATGGAAATCAGTTTTGTAAGTCATATACAAACTGGGAACATTCCGACTTTGATAAGGGAAATAAAGTAATAATCTACAACTAGATTATTACTTTATTTCCCTTCTCAAAGTCGGAACAATTTAAATTTTTCATATCTATGTACGGGTACACATTAAAAGAACCAGGGACGTATGATTGATGGCGTTAACCTTAGTTAGATAGATTTATCAAAAAGTAAGTTAAATGTGTCCTCTTCAACAAAAATAAGGCCAAGAAGGTATTTTATTTTAATCGATTTGCAGAAATTCATGCAAATTTTAGGCAAAAATGTTTCAAATATTTCAGATGTTATGAACCAAGGTTCGAACCAAATCCTCAGATTTGATAAGTTAAGGAACCGGTCATCGAAACTCCAGAGGTTTCGTGAGCTTAAAATGTTTACAAAACAAAGAAGATTAAGTTAAATGGTGGTCAGTAAACTTGAAAAAGTTTCTACAATTGTGTTTATGTGTATGTCTTTGAAAAAGGCAAATAAGTGTAGAACGTTTGTTTACCGGGGTGTAATTATTATGTCTTCGCTATGATATTGGTTGGATAGACGGCAATAGTAGACTGGTAAATATAGGAAGTGTAGACCGAACTGTCCAAAAAATCGCGAAATTTTCAAATTTATTATACGAGCTTAGATTTTTCGCGAAATTTTCAAAATTTTATGAGTTTGGGAATCATTAACATGTGATAGATGGCAATTGTGGACGCTTAAATGTTTAAATCCAAAGGTCCAAGAAGTTGCGAAATTTACAAAACTTTTGCATGAGTTAGATTATAATGTAGACAGGTAAATTGACGGGTCAAGATCAAGCGGTCCAAAAATCCGGATATATACAAAATTTTATGATTAGTTCAGATTATCATGAAGATTTAATAGTTGGAAATTTTAAATAAATTTTAACATTTGCGAAATTCTTATACGAGCTTAGATTGACACGAAGACGGGTATATCGACGGAAAAATAGGAGGTGAAATTTGAAAAAAAAAATTAATGAGTTTTGATTTGAGATTGAGATTTGATAGATGGCAATTGTCTATCTTAATAGACAAGCTTACTTTACTTCTTCGTATTGTGTTTAAAATTCTAAAGGGGGCGCAGCAACGCACGCCGTGTGCCTGCTATGTAAATATGTATTGCAAAACAGTTTGATGGCAAAATAACATATGCGAAATTCTTATGACTTTAGATTGACACGAAGTCTGGTATATCGACGGGTAAATAGGAGGTGAAGATCATACGGACCAAAAACTCGTGAAATTTGAAACAAAATATAATGAGTTTAGATTTTGTTTTTTTTTTTATTTATTTATTTTAATTGCAGCAAAAAGTAAAAAGAAAAAAAGTAAAAAATAAAATTACCCCGATCCGGTGGGGGTAATTTATTTTGTCGGTATGACCAGCTACGCCCCTGCTCGCAGCGTTGGTGATCGGAAGGAATTTCCTAGAAAAACTAGAAACTATGAAAGTGCAAGATTCTGAAGAATAAAAGACCGCAGGCCTTCGTCGGAAAGGTTATCACTGAGAAGAGGAAAGATATTATTGTAATCCCTACACAGAATGCGAAAATGACAATTAGAGGCATATAAAGTTGAAGCAACAGGAAGGCTCAAGGGAATATAGTTTCGTGTTTGTCTTGAAGGGACATTAAGGTTCACGCGTCCGAGTAGGTACTCAGCGTCAATATTACCCTTTATAAGCTTGTTTAGAAACATTATACCCAACATAGTACGTCTATGCTCAAGTGAAGGTAAATCTAAAAGCTTACGCCTGGAAATATAGGGAGGAAGTCTCAACTGTGGGTCCCCACCCAGGTTGCGAAGGGCAAACAAAAGGAACTGCTTCTGGACAGATTCGATACGTTTACACAGGGTGAGTGATTGAGGGTTCCAAACACACGAACCAAACTCCAAAATAGGCCTCACTAGGGATATAAACAAAAGCTTGTTCGTGTAGGGATCATTGAACTCCTTAGACCAACGTTTAATAAAACCTAACAATCCCATGGCTTTATTCACAGAAAGTTCAATGTGAGTGCCAAAAGAAAGTTTATGGTCGAGGGTAATACCCAGATCATGGAAAGATTCAACTTGTTCAAGTTGATAAGAATCCAATAAATAGTTAATCAGAAGAGGGGTTCTACGATAAAAAGTCATAGACTTACACTTGTCCCTGTTCAAATGCAACAAATTGTAAGAGCACCACATAAATATGGAATTCAAATCAACGTGAAGCAAAGCAGAATCGTTGGGCGAGTTGTGGCTCAGGAATATCTTTTAGTCATCTGCGTACATCAGCGCACGAGAATGCTTAATTACATTAGGCAGGTCATTAATAAATAACACGAAGAGAAGAGGTCCAAGATGGCTGCCCTTTATCATGAAGATTTGATAGATGGCAATTGTCTATTAAGCTTCACTTCTTCGTATTGTGTTTAAAATTCTAAAGGGGGCGTAGCAACGCACGCTGGGTGCCTGCTATGTAAATACGTATTGAAAACAATTCTCTTAGCCATTTTTGAATTAAAAATCTGTTTTTATCTCTCATTTTCGGCATTTTAATTGATTGACAAGTTGAATTGGTGACGTTGATTTACAAGTTCAACCAATTTTGCAACAAAGGCGATGGGCAGCACTTCACACACTTTATGGCGGTTTTCCCACTTTGTGTGGCTCCCAACTTAAATTGATCAGATATATACAAATTTTAATTTTTTATGAGAGTATGTTATAGTCGGGCTTGACCGACTTTCTTTCTTGTTTTTTTTTTGCGAAAAAAAAAGTTGCATGTTTGTACTGGAATCAACGAGACACATTTAGGGCCGTTTTCTCATGTTCATATTTTTGCTCACATCGAAATCCATCTAGATTTTGCAACTAGATGGCTTTTGTGCAATTGGTTATCTCATGTAGGTTGATTATAAATTCGGGCATTTGCGCCACGGTCACACCGGGAGGGCTCTAATGGTATAATCCTTGATTGGCAGCACCTCAGCACTCGGCTGATTATTGTTTTTTTTTTATTGCGCGCCAATTTTAAAAATTAAAGCAAGAATTTTACAGAGAAGAAGGTTTTTCTTTTGGAACGACTTTTTACTATGATGAGAGATTAAGCCATAGGTCGAAAGCAAAGTTCACACAGCAAATAATTTGGACAAATTCTCATGAAAATTGGGCTATGTAGGCCAAATTGTGAAACTTTCCGGCCATATTTAATCAAATTATTTGCGTATGGAACCATAGTTTAAGTTTTTAGTCCTGTAAAATCTTTAATCATGGCTATTTTTATCAAAATTTAGCCAAATTATTTGGATGTGTAAACTTAGCTTAAGCAATGAACTAGGTGAATCAGAATGTGCATCTGTAATTTCAGCAATGTCTGCAGGTGTTCTTGTATATTACAAGGCACATCCAATATTTTCAATTTTTGGTTTACTTAATAACAATTCAGATTTTACTGTTTTTAGCATCAGTTGTTTTTGATTTTCAACTATTTTTCAGTGTGACCATATGCGCGCATACATAAAAATACCTTATTTGCATTAGCATGTACATAGTTTTGATGTCAATGAGGGTGAAGTAGATTGCTACGAAATTCATCTAGATGGTTAGCATTGAACATGAACAAAGCAAATGCAGCAAATCCACCTGGATTTGCAAAAACACCAACATGAGAAAACGGCCCTTAGTAGGCTGTGTATCCATCCTTATTGGACAATATTAACTATAACTTTGTCTGCGTCAATAGATTGACTTGGCCACTCAATAACAATGTCCTGCTGGAATTTTCATTTAAGGGCGCATATTTTCCTGAGCATATGGCAGCATTTCAGCCTCCATTATATATTTTTAAACAAATCGATTCATTTTGGTATCGGATCTCGATGTATCGGGCCTATGCCTTTTCCCATTCACACCGAATATTCATGTGAATCTATTGCCGTTTCCGAAACATAAGTTTCGTTCTATAACAAAACGGAATTGAAGCTCAAATAGATTGAAAAATCTTATATTTTAACACCCCAACTAGTTTAGGTTCTTTCGGGGTATCTTTATTTTATGTTGGCTTTTAAAGTTTTATTCACACCCACTGATTCGAAATATTTTCAATCCCTTCCAGCGTTCGCCATATTCTGAATGTGACTAGAGAAATTGACAATTTTTTTCCTGGCACTTTTGAGTACTTCAACGTTCGTGTCTATGATGATGAGAAGACCAATCTGCTCAAATATTGGGACGACACCTTTCGTTATATTTCACGCGCCAAGGCCGAGGGATCCAAGGTGCTGGTCCATTGTAAAATGGGCGTTAGTCGCTCCGCATCTGTGGTCATTGCCTATGCAATGAAGGCGTACAAGTGGGAGTTCCAGAGGGCGCTGGATCATGTCAAGGAGCGTCGCAGCTGCATTAAACCGAACAAAAACTTTCTCAATCAGCTGGAGACATACAGCGGCATGCTGGATGCCATGAAGAACAAGGAGAAGCTGCAGCGCAGCAAGAGTGAGACAAATCTGAAGAGCACAAAAGATGCACGGCTATTGCCGGGCAGTGAGCCCACGCCACTGATTCAGGCCCTCAATCAGGCCAAGTCAAAGTCTAGTGGCGAGGCGGGAGTGACGCCGGAGGAAGAGGAGGAGGAGGATGATGAGGAGGATAACAGCAGCAGTACATCCCGGCTCTCGCGGCATCGCCGGTCCAGCACACAAAAACAGCGACGCCTGGTCCGCCGCTCCAGCAGCACCTCCCCAAAGACACAGAGCGCTGTGGTAACCAAACAGCAGAGCCAGTCCATGGAGAATCTTACGCCAGAGCGCAGTGTTGCCGAAGAGCCCAAGAATATGCGTTTCCCGGGCAGCAATGGGGAGAATTATAGCGTCACCCAGAACCAGGTGCTGCACATACAGAAGCACACGCCGCTGTCGGTTCGCACGCGTGTCCATGATCTCGAGGCGCATCGTGCTGATCAGCAGCCGCCGGCCACAGTGTGGACCTCGCTGACTAAGCTGATCACCCAAACGTCCAGTCTGAGCGGAAGCCAGGTTTCCAGCTCTTCGGATGTGTTTTCCTCGCAGGTGGACAATGTCTTTGCCAAGGAGGAGCGCGAGAAGCGTCAGCGCCGCAAGACGCACTCTTGGACAGAGGCGTTTGGACCCAGCGGGGGCATTATTTTAGATGCCACACCCACCTCCCATCAGCAACAGTCCATAGTGTTACGCCCGCGCGGACTGCGAGAGCTGCCCTCACGCCATGCCAGCTGGGGATCGGGAGATAATCGCAGCAGCCTACCGCTGCGCACCAGTTCCTGTAGCTACTACGACAGCAACCGCAACACCACGGCCATTTTCGAAGGCGAGATTCAGGACCTGAAGCGAAGTAACAGCAGCAGGAGCAGCATGGATCAAAAGACTGCTAGCAATTTAAATGTAAGCGAAGGGGGGGCCCAGGGTCAGATGGGCACTGTGAAGCGCACCAAGCAGAAGCTGGAGGAAAGCACGGCTCTCAAAAAGCGCTGCCAGGAAGAGGGTCAGGAGCTGGAGGCGCTACCAAAGAGGGGCGCCCATCTCTATCGCAGTGCCTCCTCGGCGGGCAGTCAAAGGCAGCGCCAGCCGTTGCGCTGCAACAGTGAGGAGCTGATGCACACCAGCGACATTGAAAACAAGAATACCAGCACCAGCGGCGATCCAATGGAGGCGGCCACGGCCAGCGTGGTAATGCGTGGGCCTAGTCAGACGGTGGCGGAAGATCAACGCATCTCGGGCAATGTGCAAATACTCAAACAGAACTTTGAAGCCAAAGCGGCAGTAGTGGGTGTTGTAGCCACCAGTGCAAGTGCCGTGGCCACCCCGAGCTCCTCCAAAAAGTCGGCTCATCAATCGCTGCCCTCTTCGCCGGTGGCCCAGCATGCAGATCACTCCTCCTCCTCCTCCTCCTCCTCAACAACCACCTCCAACTCGTCCGACTCCAGCGTAAGCGAAACTTGTGATCGTAATGTAAAAGGTCTAGTGCATAAATATCAAACCACTTCCTGTAGTAGCCAGCCACCGAACCCGCCCCCAACAAACACTCAACTGCCGCCGCCGCCGCTACCACCTGCCGCCATTGCCACCAGCAGCACCACTAGCTTCAAGCAACGCCCGCGCTCCTACTATGATCGCTCGCTGTCGAACAAAGCACACGATTACAGCGAGAGCCGGCCACCACCCGCACCTGCCAGACAACATAGCGCCACCAGCACCCACACCCACATGCAGCAGCCAACTGAACAGCAGCAGCAAGTACAACATCGGCGTCTAGCGCAGCATGGAAAGACCCATCCACTCACTAGGCTAAGTTTACCAAAGCAAAGCTTCAACACCGCTGCTTACAATACCATGTAACGAAATGCTCCACTTACTCCGCACACCACCCCCACAACCACTCATAATAGCCACTAAGGAATACCCCCCACATCATAGTCTGCTTCTCTCGTATTTATACACATATATTTCTCATTGTTTCACGAGCTTTGTGTTTGTTGACCCACCCGGACACACCAATCCCATCTTATCCTCCTCCTTCCCTTATGTATTTTGTGAAAAGTGCCGTCAGGAACTATAAAAAAAAAAACAACTATGAAAATGAAACTGTATTTGTATTTTTTAAATTACTTGTAACTGTATACATATTTATTTTATATTATGCAAGAACTGCCTACGAATAAACGATTTATTGTATATATGTACCTGTATGTACCAATGTGCATCCATCCATCCTGTGCTCATCTCGTGCATCCATGCATCGTTTGTGTGTGTGTGTGTCCCACCCTGCCTACATAGAAATGACGCAAGTTTGTATTTACAGTCTGATCCGCATGATACGCTCCTTTCGTTACTCCTGGGCCGCCGAGTATGAACCGTGAGTCAACCCAGCTGACCAATGGAGGCTGATGCTGCCATCCCGACCCACCTTGAAAACCAAATTGATTTGTTGCTATCCACCAAGAAAACAAACTGAAAAACGTAATTTTATTAAATTAAATATGTATCAAATGTAACCCAAAGTATCACAAGGAAATTGTTTTTAATGTAAAGAGAACCGCTAGTTGGATTGTTTTGATTTGATATTCCCATCCCTCCTTCCAAATGTTCAAAAAGCGTGCTCTTGCGTTTGTCATTTTTCGAGAAATTTAAATGAAATATTGCACTTTAGCATTATAAAGGGTGATTTTTATGCCATAAAATGTGGGAACGCCAAAAGAGGATGTTTTCTCCTCCCATGTTCCTTTCCCATGGAGAATTAGTCCTAGTCTAGTATGAAGATATTTTAGTCTACGCCTATCCCATGCATGGAGCAATGAGGATTAGAGAAAAAATTGGCGCTGCCTCTCAATTTTGCTGGTGCAAAAAAGATACTTAAAGAGCCCAAAAATATACTTTATAGCGCCAGTAGGAAATCACAGTGGTTAGAGCGAGACGGATACTTACTTTGGCATTAAGTGCTACCACTCCTACTTCAATATGGGCATTTCCACCAAAAGGTCCACCAAGACCAAAAAATTAAAAGTGCTTAAAATCACTCTGTTTTATCAAATTTTCAAGGGGAAACAATTAAATTGAACTTATGTAAGGCAATCTTAGATTTAATCATAACCTACTTCGAAATATTCGGTTTCACGACTGCGCTAGCGCGAATTTTCTAATTTGGACATAAATATTGCACATTTTCTTGATAAAAGAGCCTATATATTGCACTTACTTTTGCTATCTAAAATCTTTCTGAGGGTACAAAGGTTTATAAAAGAATGCATAAGAAACTATGTGATTGCAACTAATCGTAAGTTGTTGCTTCGCATCATACAGAAAGCACATAAATAAAATGATGGAAAAAAGTGTCGCGTTCGCAATGTCACGTATCGAATCATATTTTATTTTGAAATAAAAAAAATAAAGAACATTTTTCGATCAAATAAATTCTAATATACAGTTAAATTATTCGACAACATTTTAAAACTAGTTGCACTAAATGGTTTTGGCAGATCTCGCTGAGTTTGGCTTTTATATTGATGGCCAAAAACACCACTTCCATTTTTTGTCGCGTGCGAATCGCTTTTTGATTGGCTTTATCTTGGAACTAGCACTAGGTGTGCTCTACTTTTTTCCCACTTAATAAAGTGCTTTGAAAGTGCTATAAGTTAAAGTAATAAAAAAAAAGAAAATTATATTAATTTGACTTCTATTCCACTTTAAATGCGTACGACTGTCGCGTTCGACATCATGGAAATACCCATATACACATCAAATAAATAAACATATTTAATTACGCGTCTCCAATACTTTTTAAATGCATGCGATGCTGTTTTCGAAATTAACATTTTTTTCATGGGGAAATATCAAAATGAACTAATATCAGCAAATCTTAAATATATTCATAACCCATTTCAAGATTTTTGAATGCAAAGTCGCACAATAGAGATTTTTCTCATTTGGATACCTTTTGTTGTCACTAAAATGCATTTAGATTGCATGGATTTTTGGTCTCTAAACTATTTCTAAGGGTACAAAGAGTTACAAAAATAATGCAGGAGACACCATAAAAAACTATATGATTGCAATTAACTGTAAGTTTCTGCATTATATTATAACAAAAACAACATAAATATAATGAGGAAATTTAAGTAACGTAACGTCAGGTAACGTCACGTCAGATACTTATGCAAATAAAAAAAATTGGGCAAACATTTTTGAATAAGATAACCTGGAAAACAAACTTGTATTATTTCAAATCATACTAAAAAAAATTTAAACCAAAATCTTTGCCAATTCGCAGAATTTTGCATTTTTCTAAAACAAGTCAAAACCCACTTCCGTTTTATGTAACGTCACGCCAGCATTTATGATTGCTTATATCTTTAACTCCTTATGATCGATTGATGTCATTGTTTATGCTGATTATAGCAGGGATCGTAACGATTATAATTTTTTCAATATAAATTTCTTTTAAGAATTATTTTTTTTATCAAATTTTTACTTATTTTTCAATTTTTAAAATAAAAAAAAAAATTTTAAAAATTGAAAATAAAAATTGATTTTAAATATCTTTTAAGCCAAGCGGTGCATTACAAAAGTAGTCATATATCTATGATCTGTGTTTAAAACACATCCATTAGCTATCCATTGATATATATCATGTCCTTGAAGGATCAATATTAAGGATACCACAATTTTTTTATCGATTCAGTGCCACTGTTTATACATATCGCTTACCTACTTCTTGTCTGTCATAACCCAAACAAGTAAGAAAGTCGGTCAAGCCCAACTGAGTTTATGTAAGTATGAAAGTTTTACAGCACTAGGGATGCATTATTTATTCAATTTGAGGAACAATATGTTTTTTATTGAATCTGAAGACAAGTTGCACCTCAAGTCAGACATAACCAATTTTAGAGCAGAAAATGCCATTTCAACTGAGACTTGGGTTGCTGGCACGCAATGAAACACTATCGTCAATTGATACAACCGAGGATGCATGTACTCTTTGTCCTCCCAATACTTCATAATGTTCTCACTTATTTCAATTGGATTGGGAGAGTATGCGCTTATTTCGGTTATTGTTAGGTTGATTTCAGGATCATCCTCATCTGTCTCCCCATCCCCAGAACACTGCTCAATTGAATTAAGAAACTCGTTAAGAAGGCTTTGTGAAGTAATATCAACTTGACTCGTCGAATGATGCGATACTTGCGATGAAACGGGGTCCTTCTGCGGTGCGCCATTCTGCTAACAATTAAAATACATTTTAGGATCTTTATGAATATTAGGGTTTTTGAAAAAATTTACCATTTTATTTACGATAAGTAATTGCATTGCTTCGAAGCATTAGGTGTGTTAAGTGATTTCTGGCGAATTCGTCAACTGAAAATTGACATTCAAGTGCTCTTCTGAAAACTCCTTAAACACACACACATTTTTCAACAAATTGTATGTTGAGTTCCACCGTGTTGGTACATCGACGAGCGGCTGAATAGACGCAAAAGTTGAACTACGCATACGTACGCTGAAGCACTATGAAAAGTACGCACTAAATACGTACTCAAACTGAGCAGTAGGCATTTTCAAATTGCTTCATTTTTACTTCATTTATGCGTACTTCGAAACTTCTATGGGAAATCTAAGTTACTTTGTTCAATTTGTTTTTGGTTTTACTTAGCAATACGTTTTTGGATTAAAATATAAACATATAATTGTTTTTCAAAGATATACCTTCAACTTATACACAGTGTTTAGTGAGATTGAAGTGTACTTTCGAATGGCATAAAACATAGTTTAAAAATAGGTTGCGAAAGGCTCTGTGAAATTAGACCGCGTGAATTTAGGCCGCGGTGCATTTTGCAAGGCAGTCTAATTTCATTCTGCAAAATTAATTTAGGCCGCGACCATCAAATGACATTAGACCGCGCGGCCTTATTTCATTCTTCAAAATGAATTTAGACCGCCATCATATAATGAAATTATAAAAAATATAAATAAATTTTATAAATTTACAAAAAATAGACCAAGTGTAATTTCATTCTGCAAAATGAATTTAGACCGCCATCACAAAATGAAGTTAGACCGCGCGCTCTCTATACGTATAAATGCGTCGGAGGCAACCTTTTTTTTTTTAAAAATCGCGCGATTCACGCGGTCTAATTTCCATCACCCGGTGCGAAATAATTGATCACAATGTTTTGTGACGCACGCTACAAAAAGTGGAAGTCACTTTGAAAGTTGAAGTGTGACTTATACTTTAAAACAGCGATGCCCAGCCGTATGCTCTTTGGGTACGTTTTGTTATTGTAATTGCACGGAACATAGGAAATCAATCATCGTATATATGCAGGGCGCGAGGCATACGAAACGACACACATGCTAACGATTTCGTGTGTACGCGACGCGTAGAACAAAAACCGGTTTTGTTCTCTTCTTTGATTGGTGTTTGCGAGCGCAAGCAAACTGACCAACAACAATTTCATTATTGGTATTGGTGCTTATCTTTGTGAGTATTGGTGAGTACTTTGTCGTTTGCTGCTTTTGGGCATGCCTGCTTTAAAAGAAAGATGAATGTTAGAGGATCCTGAAAAAAAAATTTGCAGCAAAAATATTTTGTCAGTTTTTCTCAATGGACGTGAATCCTTTGTGACGCACGCTTTATTTTTCCATAATTTTATATGTCCGTCAAAATAGCGTCGAAAAGTTAGCGTCGATTTTGGAACGGTGGAGTCCGGAACACGAAGACATTTTTTATTTTTATATTTATTCCTTAATAATTAACTTATTTTGGAATCTGTAAATGCAAAGTTGTTAAGAATTGAATAAACTATTGATTTAATTAACTTGTGGGGCGATTTAAGGTTTGCAGGTATTACAAAAATTGAGTTGAAAAATTAGCATTCTACGTTTTGGGTCATATCTCCACTTTCAGGAGATGTGCTCTAATAAGCCATATACCGGTTTAAAGGATACACTTTCAAGAGTGTTTTAAAAAAAAATCATGAAAATCGTCTGAACAGTTTTTGAGAAAAGCTTCATTCTTAGTGAGACCAACCTCTTGTTGCTCGCCATACAAAATGCACCTGCTTGGCGTAGGCTTACATATGCTCACATAATAGCTCGACTATACAGCTCGCGTAGCGCAATGCACGGTATACGGTCATGATTTTGGCTGTCTTTCAGTGAAGGACTCATCAAAATCATGTGGAGCGTTTGGTAGAAAAGTGATGATGATTTGTAGACACACTAAAGGCACTAATTCAAACAGAATTCAGCCCGCGCCAGAAATGGAACCAGCTGAGTATGGGAACCAGTTCATATTCTTATCGATATGCGATATTTTTTATATTGGCCGCGAATGGTCAGCCTAATTCGTCGCTATCTATTTACCGCAATTTTGGGCTCGCGTAGCCAAAAAGCGGTATGCAGGATTAATCTAGGATTAATTCCGCATTTTTTCCGCCCCCACTCATTAAAATCATGTGGAGGGTTTTTGTGAAAAATGCATTTTTGTCTCAGGCCAAATTTTCGCCAGCTCTGGCAGCGCCGGCAAGCCTTTAAATTGGCCACAAATGGTCTGCCTAATTCGTCGCTATCTATTTAGCGCAATTTTGGGCTCGCGTAGCCATATATGCGGTATGCAGGATTAATCTAGGATTAATTCCGCATTTTTTCCGCCCCCACTCATTAAAATCATGTGGAGGGTTTTTGTGAAAAATGCATTTTTGTCTCAGGCCAAATTTTCGCCAGCTCTGGCAGCGCCGGCTAACATTTAAATTGGCCGCGAACGGTCCAGTGTGACCACATTTACCGACTCCGGTATGTATGGATTCCCAGAAAAATTCCGCATCCGGTTCAGTTATAAAAATTTCTTCAAGGCAAACGGTCGGTTATTAGTTTCAGTTTTAGCAATATAAGCAATTCGGTAAGCTTAAAATAAATAAAGGATTATAGGCTAATCCCACTGAGCACATCTAACTTCTAACATCCAACATACTGAGTTTAAATGCTTAATTACCATTTGCTAAGCCAACATTTTTAAAATGTGCTATGTTGGATGTGCTAATTGTTATCAGCCTATTAGGTTTTTACATTTTTACATACAAATTTTTTTTAAGTTTACATTTTGAATTTGAATTTATAAATCTTTTTTTCAGAAACTGGTGGTGCGCCAAACACTGACTTTTATCAATGGCCAGCACCCAACGCGCGGGCGTAACCAGCCATACCCAGGTGGGGTAAGCCAAGGTGGTCGGGGTGGAGGCGGTCGTCACCGACGTGCTGGGCGACACATCAGCCGCAAGCTCCGTAGTCAGGAGCACCAGCGTAACGGTCAGCAGCGTGGTGGTGGTGGTCAGCAGCAGCAGCGTGGTGGTGGTGGCCAGCAGCAGCAGCGTGGTGGTGGTGGTGAGTAGCAGCCTGACGAGGAGCAACATGGTGGTGGTCAGCAGAACCGTCTTGGTGGTGGTCAGCAGCAGCGTGGTGGTGGTGGCCAGAAGCAGCAGCGTGGTGGTGGTGGACAGCAGCAGCCTGAAGAGGAGCAACATGGTGGTGGTGGACAGCAGCGACCTGACGAGGAGCAAGATGGTGGTGGTGGACAGCAGCGACCTGACGAGGAGCAGCCTGCCGAAGAGCAGCCTCAGGAATAAAAATAAATTAATAAATGGGCATTTCCATACTATCAAACGTGTCATACAGATTAAAAATTAAAATATAAAAAAAAAAATCAAAATAAAACAAATTTTCAATTCGTTTTTTACTTTATATATAGCTCTCAGCAAACACTTTAATTAGTGCTAAACTGTATATCAGGTGATATTCGGTTTCCAAAATAATGGCAAAATAGAAAGCGATTCGAACGTGACAAAAACAGAATTTGTTTTCGGGCGCAGCTACATAAAGACAAAGTTATCGAAAGTTTGAAATGTGTTTTATTTCTTCTGTATTTTTTTTTACACAAATATTTATCTCTGTCGTTTCTCATGGTTTTTTGTGCATTCTTTTTTCACCATTTTTACCCTCGGAAAGATTTTAGATAGCAAAAGTAAATGAAATCTATAGGCACTTTTATCAAAATAAAAAGGAATATTAATCTGTGGACCTTTTTTTGTCAAATGCCCATATGTATAATAAAAGCACCGAAAAAAATTGCACATATTTTACTTATATTGTCAAAAAATGGTCTTTCTGGTTCTGGTTCACAGAGGCATATTTCTGGTTAGCAATTTTTTTAATTCTATTTTGCCATTATTTTGGAAACCGAATATCACCTGATATACAGTTTAGCACTAATTAAAGTGTTTGCTGAGAGCTATATATAAAGTAAAAAACGAATTGAAAATTTGTTTTATTTTGATTTTTTTTTTATATTTTAATTTTTAATCTGTATGACACGTTTGATAGTATGGAAATGCCCATTTATTAATTTATTTTTATTCCTGAGGCTGCTCTTCGGCAGGCTGCTCCTCGTCAGGTCGCTGCTGTCCACCACCACCATCTTGCTCCTCGTCAGGTCGCTGCTGTCCACCACCACCATGTTGCTCCTCTTCAGGCTGCTGCTGTCCACCACCACCACGCTGCTGCTTCTGGCCACCACCACCACGCTGCTGCTGACCACCACCAAGACGGTTCTGCTGACCACCACCATGTTGCTCCTCGTCAGGCTGCTACTCACCACCACCACCACGCTGCTGCTGCTGGCCACCACCACCACGCTGCTGCTGCTGACCACCACCACCACGCTGCTGACCGTTACGCTGGTGCTCCTGACTACGGAGCTTGCGGCTGATGTGTCGCCCAGCACGTCGGTGACGACCGCCTCCACCCCGACCACCTTGGCTTACCCCACCTGGGTATGGCTGGTTACGCCCGCGCGTTGGGTGCTGGCCATTGATAAAAGTCAGTGTTTGGCGCACCACCAGTTTCTGAAAAAAAGATTTATAAATTCAAATTCAAAATGTAAACTTAAAAAAAATTTGTATGTAAAAATGTAAAAACCTAATAGGCTGATCACAATTAGCACATCCAACATAGCACATTTTAAAAATGTTGGCTTAGCAAATGGTAATTAAGCATTTAAACTCAGTATGTTGGATGTTAGAAGTTAGATGTGCTCAGTGGGATTAGCCTATAATCCTTTATTTATTTTAAACTTACCGAATTGCTTATATTGCTAAAACTGAAACTAATGACCGACCGTTTGCCTTGAAGAAATTTTTATAACTGAACCGGATGCGGAATTTTTCTGGGAATCCATACATACCGGAGTCGGTAAATGTGGTCACACTGGACCGTTCGCGGCCAATTTAAATGTTAGCCGGCGCTGCCAGAGCTGGCGAAAATTTGGCCTGAGACAAAAATGCATTTTTTACAAAAACCCTCCACATGATTTTAATGAGTGGGGGCGGAAAAAATGCGGAATTAATCCTAGATTAATCCTGCATACCGCATATATGGCTACGCGAGCCCAAAATTGCGCTAAATAGATAGCGACGAATTAGGCAGACCATTTGTGGCCAATTTAAAGGCTTGCCGGCGCTGCCAGAGCTGGCGAAAATTTGGCCTGAGACAAAAATGCATTTTTCACAAAAACCCTCCACATGATTTTAATGAGTGGGGGCGGAAAAAATGCGGAATTAATCCTAGATTAATCCTGCATACCGCATATATGGCTACGCGAGCCCAAAATTGCGCTAAATAGATAGCGACGAATTAGGCTGACCATTCGCGGCCAATATAAAAAATATCGCATATCGATAAGAATATGAACTGGTTCCCATACTCAGCTGGTTCCATTTCTGGCGCGGGCTGAATTCTGTTTGAATTAGTGCCTTTAGTGTGTCTACAAATCATCACTTTTCTTCCAAACGCTCCACATGATTTTGACGAGTCCTTCACTGAAAGACAGCCAAAACCATGACGAATTCACAGGTATACCGTGCATTGCGCTACGCGAGCTGTAAGTCGAGATATTTGTGAGCATATGTAAGCCTACGCCAAACAGGTGCTTTTTGTATGGCGAGCAACGTAGGTGGTCTCACAAAAATGAAGATATCTCGAAAACGCTACACATGATTTTTATGAGTCCTTCACTGAAAGACAGCCAAAACCATGGCGAATATGCTGGTATATCGTGCATTGCCCTACGCGAGCTGAGAATTAGATATTTCATTTTAGTGGAAAGTCAATTTTTCAACACCTCATTTTGAATGCCCAAAAAGCTTAAATCCTCCACCCGCCCAATTAAAACGATAGTTTACGTCTTTCTTAACATTTCTGCATTTACAGTTGTTAAATTAATCATTTAATTAACGTGGAAATTTAAAAATAAAAATTGCCCCAGTGTTCCAGTTTCCATCGTTCCAAATCGTCGCTAATTATCCGTCGCTATTTTGACGCACATCGTATTGAGCGATATTTCATTAATATGGCCACCTTCGATATGTATCGATTAGTGAGACCATGCTCCAAGAACCAGTGATGCCAGATAGATAATATATAAAAAATAATGGCGTCCGCAATGCTCTTTAAATAGTCAACAAATGCGGAAGGAAAATGGGTAAAACCAGGCAACAGCAACGCAATTTAAGAATAAACTCTACAAACTGCAGAGACTGTTCAATTGCGAAAGACATTAAAAGCGCACACACAGCAACAGCAACAAAACAAGCGCCTGCGCAGCATCATTCTTATGAAAATGGAGGGAAAGTGCAAAAGTGCGTAGTAAAAATTAAAAGGATCAAATTGCACACCAACGACCAAAGTAATGGTACCATCACAGAGCCACAGAGTCTACGAAATGGTACAAAGTGTACTCGGCCACTGCTTGGTAAGCCAGCCAGAGATGCTCTGCAGAATGACGTTGACGTCAGTATATTTGAGCCGGGAATAGGACGCAACTCCACAATGGTGGTCGCGTCGCGGAAACCACCTCCATTAGGTAAGCAATCATACTCAGGCTGGGAGCACTGATTAATCATAGTTAATTTCTCAGGCATATCTCCGTGCAAAGTACGCCTCAAACGGCAACCAGTTAAGAAACCACATCCATTAGGTAAGCCATCTATCTCAAACTGGAAGTACTGTCTAATCAAAGTTAATTTCTCAGGCATATCACCGTGCAAAGTACGCCTTAAACGTATTGACACCACATCCCTACACCAGCAATCTCAGCGTTTTTTCCACCGCGACCAGCCGCCGGCGCGTACAAGATCATCAGTTACGCGCAATGTCTACGAGTTCCTGTCGCAGTCACAAATCGATGATGATAAGGTGCGCGAGGATCCCGCTGGGGACATAGTAAAAAAAATGTTAAAAGAAGGACGTGCTTGCGCAATGGTGCGCACCCGGACGGCCGGAAAGTTTCGCGCCAAACCCGTAAAGAAAAAAGTCCGACCGGTGGGCAAGAGAAAGCAATGCTCATTGCAAAAATTGCCTGCAGAAACGGCTGCTGTACCACAAGCCATGTCGCCCATATATGAGCCCGAAATTGATTCTAGCAGCGATGATGAGCCAGTTAACATGGAGCCCGTTGAAGAACCTGTGCAAGTTCATGCTCCGTCTCCAAACAAATACAGCTCCTTGGCTCGTTCAGTGCTGCTAAATCAAACTAAATCGAATAATGCTCCGCCATCTGTGGAAATGCGAAGGGAATTGTTGAACATGGCTCGAAAATTCGTCAGCACACCGCTTAATCGCAAAAGTGCCACGGTTTCAAGAGCCAATGCCACGGCCATATCACCCATTCCACTACAAACGGGCGGGGCTAGTCCGAGAGCTGGCGGCTCATCACCTTGGCGTGTGCCAGACGAATCCCCACTACCAAATACTTTTGTATTTGGTTTCAATACATCACAGTTGCCATCATACTCCAGTGATCACATACGAAAGCATGTGTACGTGCCAGATGACAATCCAGAGTTAGAGCCAGATCCCGAAGAGTCAGTGTGTCCGCCTTTGCATGGAACGAGCTTGGAATCGGCGGTAAATGACTCAAACGGAGAAAATTTGCCACCTTCTGCAACTGCTGCTTCTGCTCGCTCAGTACTTTTCAATGAGAACGTGGAGAATTTTGTACATTTACCGAATCCTCGGCGCACTCTGCAGCATCGCACACCCCTTAAGGACATCAACATATTGGATGTGGTCAATTTGCCTTCATGGAAGAAAAAGGCCACACCCATTAAGGAATCCAATCGTTTCGAATCTTCTAAAGAGTTTAGTCCCCGACACAATCGCAATCTCTTTGGCTTTGAGGAAATACTCAATGAAAATGAACCTAGCCATACATCAAATGCAGTTGCTCTCAGTCAGAATGTGACGCTGCACGAGAAATTGCAGCGTCTGCGGAGGTTGCGGCCAAATGATAATGAAATACCCCAAGTTTCTACCGCACCCATGCGACATGCCTATGATGACCTTGAAGCAATGCAGCCGAAGCAGCGTAACATCAGAGAAATGCTATGCTCCACAATGATTGCAGAGCAGCCAGCTGCACTGCTTGTTGCTGACGAGTCAGCTGGATTATTCAGAGATGCTGAGCCTGATCCGCAGACAACGTTTGACAAAACGGTAAATATTACTCATACATTTTAAGGGTTAGCGCCCGAAAGAGCGTCGGCATGGGGAAGTCTTCAGTGTCGTCGCTTATTCACTGGCGCCAGATTAATACTAAATCGAAACACGTTAATCGTTTCTTTTGAGCCAACAGGGCCGCAAAGATCTAAGCTTATCTTTGTACGGTAGTAAGCCGCTCGCACATCAAATTCCATCGATAGAAGATCGTTCAATTCTAATTTATTCTCTCCCTCTGTCATTTTATAGAAACACAGACGCACCTATGTAAAGGAGCAACCCAAACGCAAACGAAAACAGCGAGTGCGTATATTATTCGTTGACACCGATTCGGAGGGTGAGGATGACGAGCAGGACTCGATGGAGAAGAGCGCCGATTCTCCAGACAAAGCCCCGCCACAGAAGCGCACACGCAAAGATGCCGAGCATGAGGCAAAATTGAAGAAATATATAACCAGCTTCAATAAGGAATGCGAGGAGGTGTCAAAGTTTCCATTGATTATTGAATAGGCGCACTTGTCCAGTTCATTTTGTTTTTTTTTTTCATCGCTTTCTCTTGAATTGTTGACCTAAAGTTAGAGCATCAACCGCGTCTATATTTTACTATCATGTATCCAAACTTTTAGATTTATGAATATTTATAATCAAATGTAAAACAAATGGATCGAAGAAAATCGTTTCCATTAACTATTGAATAGGCACACGTGTCCAGTTAATTTTTGATTTTTTTTTCATCGCCTTCTCTTCTATAATTGAATTTCCTTGGAAGTTAGAGCATAAACGGCGTTTATATTTTACTATCATGTATGTAAACTTTTTCATCTAGGAATATTTATGATCAAATGTAAAACTAATGTATCGAGAAAAAGCTGAAAACAAGTTACTTTCTAGCATTTTACGTACTATTCAATCAATTCTTAAACTGTTTTCACGCAGTCAAATAAGGACAGTTGAGAGTTCTACGATTGAAATAGTTGTACTAAACTCGTACAAATCGACATAACAGGCAGAAGAAACATATTTATTATCGATTGCTTACTTAAGTTCATGGTGGATAATGAAGATTCACAAATAAATATACTACTGTGGGCAAAAAATACCGGGAAATTTGAATTTATATTGTTTTTCGGGATTTTGATAGCGACAAATGTTTTTATTTTTAAGTTGTCACTGACATCTGTGCATTATCATCATTACATTTAAAAATATTGTGTTCATGAAAATTGTAGTGCAGCTCAGTTCTAAATACTGCGCAGCAAATTTAAATGATAAAGCAATATTTTAAAGAACGAAAAAGACTAATAATTTGAATATACATATTTTAATTAATATCCATGTAATTTTGTATTAAAATCTATGGTTTATTTGCCTGGACGGCTTAAACAAACCAATATAACAAAATTTTGTTGTTCATAAAAATAGTAGTGGCAACATGAAAGGAAAAACAAAACTGTATAACTTTATTCAGGTTGATTTTACAAGTTCTTAATATTGAAAAAAGTTTAGTATTTAGTTGTGTATCCTTTATTTTTAATAACGGCTCCGCCGCGGCGGGGCATGGAATCGATAAGGTCCTGACAACGCTTCAGGGGAATTTGAGACCATACTTCCTGAACCACTTGCCAAAGCTGTGCTTTGTTTGAACGATTTGCAGTAGCCACAACCCGTTTTACATCTCCCCATAAGTTTTCTATCGGATTAAGATCTGGGGACTAAGGTGGCCATTGCAACACATCGATCTTCTCGGATAAAAATTCAATCTTTTGCGAGCTTGTTAGTAAGTTTCTGATCGTTGTCCTTTTGAAATGTCCATTTTATAGGCATTTCCCAACTGGCATATGCTAGCATTGTGTTTTTTAGTATGTCAACATAAACACGTTTGTCTATAATACCATTTATCATATGGATAGGACCAACGCCATTGTAAGAAAAGCAAGCCCATATCATCATTTTTAGGCCAACATGTTTAACCGTCTTCTCGGTGTACCTTGGATTATATTCTGTGTTTGGTGGACAACAAATAAAATGATAAAGATGAGTATAAAGATGAGAAGATGATATAGGATGAGTATTTGCAAATCTAAGTCGTTCTTCCACATGCTTCCGAGTTAAAAGGGGTACCATTCATGGACTTCTGGTATATAAATTATGACGGACACTACATATACATATAGATACCGCATCTCAAACAAATTTTTTAATTTTGGGATGCAATGTCAGCTCCCAAGAACAATCGGTTTTTCTTTCACATGCGTCATCTATAATATCTATAAATCTTTGCTCTCAGCCAACACTATAAATCTTTGATTATGCTCAATTAGACGACGCACAGTTGCGCCATTTGAGATTTTTCGTTGCAAAAATCATAAATTTTTAACCAATTATCTCTTTTTCTCAGCCGTGCAATGCTTTTCACTGCCCACTAGAAAAAAAATTGTTACAAACCCAATGAATATCAATCATCAAAATACTCATTGCTAAATTACACATACTATTGGCATTTTTTGTTGTACTAATCTTTCTTTACATGATATTCTTAGTGTACAAGCTCTATTGAAAACAAGAGTTTATGAGTGGTACAAAATGTTCAAAGAGGGTCGAGAAAGCTTTGAAGACGAGAAACGACCAGGACGACCATCAACATCAACTGATGAGCTACATGTCAACAAAATCAAAGATGCTCCAAAATCGTCGATTGACAGTCCGAGACCTTACTGACGTTGTTGGAATATCGGATGGATCAGTGAAACCAGGGAATCAAACCGGAACCGTATACCGAAAGGAACCGATTAAAACTCAGAACCATAACCGCAACTGGAACCCATATTTTTAATTTTTTGTATACCGGTATTCGAGAACCGTTATTCTTGGTACCGAAAAGAACCTTAACATTGTAGCGGTACAGTTTCGGTTCTGAGCGTAACAACTAGTCTGCACAGGAGGCACTTAATTTTCAGAAAGTTATCCTGGCATTTTATCGGACTCACATAATAATACCACAAAATTACCTGGGTAACTATTTGGTGGATATTGTCTGTTCAAGTCCAACTAAGTGTGGAAATTAGCTCTGACACTTTATTTGAAAGTGGAAACGAAATCGAGTCATATTTCTCGCACTTGCAGCAACATTATCATACCTCAAAATAATCGATTTTGTATTCTCTATGGAAAATACATCTTTTTGTTTATATTCAATCCAATTTGAAAATATAACGTCTGAACAGTAAGCCGAAGGATCTGTAACGATATCGTCTGTAGGACAACTCAGATATGTCGCTCTTGTTGGATCATGAAAATGAACCTGTAAAATGAAATAACTTATTTCCAGAGAATAATTTATATGAATTTGAAAAATGTACACCATATAGAACACAATATGGCGAATATTTCTGCATCATTAACTCAAAAGTCGGGACAGCCTTAAAGTAACTAAACGATATGTATTTATATGAAAAGAATTGGGACAATTCAAATATTTCAGTATCTTCACAAATCAGTTTAATGTCATTAAACTAGGTTTTCTGAGATTAAATCGAAAACAAAGATAAAAGTCGAAAAAGTTTTCGGAATTGTAGGAGCTATCAACAAAACTTCCTGCTGTTCCAACTACCAAAGTGAGCGTAAGCTCGCTATAATTTGAATCATGTAATAAATACAAACTTGAAAATATTTTATGAAAACAAGCTACGAATGCAATTGAAAATTGATGTAAATCGAATACATCCGTATTTGTGTGTGCCTTTATTGCTTATCCACTTTGTCAGGTCTTAGGCTAAAAATTTCTTTAAATTTTAACGGTTGATACCGGTACGTACCGGTATACCGAAATAAAAATCAAGGTACCAATACGGAACCGAATACCGAAATAATGTTAGAACACTTTTACAGAAACATAAGTTTCGGTACGTACCAGAACCGGAACCGAAAAACGATTCGGGTTGATTCCCTGGTGAAAACCATTTTGAGTGACCATTTGGGCCTCAGAAGAATAAAACCTCTATTGGTGTCAAAAACGCTCAATTCCATGAAAAAACAGAAACATTCAGGCATGTTCTCAATTCCACTTCCACGGCATCTTTTCGAAAGTGGAATTGATTCGTATTCTCGAAACATCACAGCGAAAATGTTTTCGTTTTCAAAAAGTATTTCTTGTTGGTCGGTGGAATGAAAAGTAATTGCCAAATTAGGCAGTCTTACAGTTGCTAGATGTACATAAAGTACGTTTTCATAAGTTCTGTGATGAATTTATAAATTGTTAGTGAAATTAAATTTGCATTTAAGTCTTTAATTAATTTAGAAGTAATTTATTGTCAAACGTGGCCAGATTTTGCCTGTGCCAATTAAAACGAAAAAAGTAAATCGAAAGAGAGCGCCTCTCATTTCTGACTGTTACATTTTCGATCGTTTCGCTTGGATTTGTGGTTTCTCTTATGTATCTAGTGCCGATCCCTCTTGGACCAGTTTTTTGCAAACAGTAAAAAGAGAGCAATTTCATTCGGAATTGAAAACACGAAAACCATACCTAAGCGGAATTGCGTTCGATTTACTTTTCAAATAAATAGTGGAATAGAGAACATGCCTGATTAATTATTGATCATTTCGCCAAAAATTCAACAATTATGATAAACATAAACTGAGCTCTAAGCTTTCGATTTGTAGATGGTTTGCAGCCCTGAAATTATAGACGATGGTTCGAATGCATATGACCATTTGACTAATACAACAATTTAATTAAATTTTTTTTAGTTTCGAAATACAAATATTTGAATATTTTCGCAGTTCTTAGAGTGATCGTATGGGCCGTCAGTGGAATTTCTTTCAACAAATTGAAAGACTCTTGGCCGTATTTTCCAAAAATTTCCAGTAACTTTAAAAATCGGGCCATTCTCCAATCCGCCACCTTTTCTTATCGTGCTAGAGAAATTGAAATTGAAGCTATCAGTTGAGTATTTTCAGTAGCATTTGCACATGTATTTCGCGATAAGATTGCGAGTTTCACTCATTTTTCAATTAAGCGCTTATTCCTAACGAGTCGTTAGAGGCTTCCCCAGCGGGGCTAGGGCTGGGAAACTTAGTTATAAAGAATATAAATTCTTGATCAGCATCATTAGCGAGAATGTATGCATTCTGAGTACACATCGATTGACAACTTGCTGGAATTTGGTTTACTGAAGTGAAATATTGAAAAATTAACACATTTTCTTTCGATTTTTTACAGAAATAAATTATTTATTTTTTAAAATTTGTTGCTAACTTAAAATGTAAACTATAACAATTTGTCCTATAAACTAAAGCATCAACCAAAAATCTTCATCAGTCTCCAAAACATAAACTTAATTAGGAATTTCCAAGTCTTTGTACAAATGCTAATTTCTGCAATTAGTCGACCTCCTCAACAGTGGGTCCAGAGTAGCCACCAAAGCCACCGGCCTGCTGGCCACAGTTGGCTCCATTTCCTGCACCTTGGCCCTGTCCCTGCTGATGCATCTTCGTCATTATCGGCGAGCAGTGTTTGGTGAGCTCCTCCAGTTTGTGATCAAACTCTTCCTTATCTGCGGTGGTGTTTGAGTCCAACCACTTGATGGTCTCGTTGCACTTCTCCAGCACTGAGGATTTATCAGATTCGCTGAGATTATTAGAGCTAGCTTGCTCCACAGCGTGCTTCACATTGAAGACGTAACTCTCCAAACTGTTGCGGGACGAGATGCGTTGACGCTGCTTCTCATCCTCGTCGGCATAGCGCTCGGCCTCGTTAACCATTCGGTCGATCTCAGCTTGAGAGAGGCGGCCCTTATCGTTCTTGATGGTAATATTTTTGGCCTTGCCTGTGCTCATCTCCTTGGCGGTGACTTGGAGGATGCCGTTGGCGTCCATATCAAAAGTGACCTCGATCTGGGGAACGCCTCGTGGTGCTGGCGGTATGCCCGACAAATCGAAGGTGCCCAGTGCGTTGTTGTCCTTGGTCATCACTCTTTCGCCCTCGTACACCTGTATGGACACGCCGGGCTGGTTGTCTGCGTACGTGGAGAAGGTCTTGGTCTGCTTGCAAGGGATGCGGCAGTTGCGTTCAATCAGCTTGGTCATAACTCCGCCAGCAGTCTCTATGCCGAGAGAGAGCGGTGCCACGTCCACCAGGAGCACGTCCTGAATCTTACCGCTCTGGTCGCCACTGAGGATCGCGGCCTGGACAGCAGCTCCGTAGGCCACCGCTTCATCAGGATTGATGGAGAGATTGAGACTCTTGCCGTTGAAGAACTGCTGAAGGAGACTCTGCACCTTGGGAATGCGAGTAGAGCCGCCAACGAGGACAATGTCGTGAATCTGGCCCTTGTCCATCTTAGCATCATTGAGTGCCTTTTCCACCGGCTGCAGGGTGTTACGGAAGAGGTCGGCGCACAGCTCCTCGAATCTGGCACGACTCACCTTGGTATAGAAGTCGTGTCCCTCGAACAGGGCATCTATCTCGATTGTGGCCTCCGTGCTGGAGGAGAGTGTGCGCTTGGCCCGCTCTGCTGCTGTTCGGAGTCGCCGCAGAGCACGCGGATTGGAGCGCAGGTCCTTCTTGAATTTGCGCTTGAACTCCTCCGCCAGATGAGTCACCAGGCGGTTGTCAAAGTCCTCGCCGCCCAGGTGTGTGTCTCCAGCCGTGGCTCGTACCTCGAACAGGGATCCCTCGTCGATGGTGAGAATTGAGACGTCGAAGGTGCCGCCTCCCAGATCGAAGATGAGTACATTGCGCTCACCCTTGAGATTCTTGTCCAGGCCATAGGCGAGTGCTGCTGCAGTCGGTTCGTTGATGATCCGCAGAACATTGAGCCCAGCAATGTGACCGGCATCCTTGGTAGCCTGACGTTGCGAGTCATTGAAGTAGGCAGGTACTGTAATGACTGCGTCCGTGATACTTTGGCCCAGATATGCCTCGGCTGTCTCCTTCATCTTGACCAGCACCATCGAGCTGATCTCCTCCGGCGCGAAGCGCTTCGACTCGCCCTTGAACTCAACGCCAATCTTGGGCTTGCCGCCGTCACTCACCACCTTAAATGGCCAGTGCTTCATGTCCTCGGCAATCTTGGGGTCATCGTACTTGCGCCCAATCAGACGCTTGGCGTCGAAAACTGTGTTTTTGGGGTTCATGGCGACTTGGTTCTTGGCAGCGTCGCCAATCAACCGCTCCGACTCTGAGAATGCTACATAACTGGGAGTCGTCCGGTTGCCCTGGTCGTTGGCGATGATCTCCACTTTGCCATGTTGGT